>QEPC01003078.1:2505061-2530896 GCA_003113815.1 Sphenodon punctatus | reverse complement strand
CTCCCACCCTCGAGGGTCCCCCCACCCCCACGAGGGTCCCCCCACCCTGCTCCCACCCCCGAGAGTTCCCCCACCCCGCTCCCACCCCAAGGGTCCTCCCACCCCCAAGGGTCCCCACACCTTGCCCCCACCTTCTGAGGGTTCCCCCACCCTGCCCCCTGTAACTGTGAGTCTGGCAATCTTTAGGTGTGTTCACAATGCTGGAAATGGGATGCTTTTTGTTTAAATCCTGAGATGTAGCTGTGAGTCTGGAGATCTTTAGATGTGGTCACAATGCTGGAAATGGGATGTTTTCTATTTAAATCCTGAGATGTAACTGTGAGTCTGGAGATCTTTAGGTGTGTTCACAATGCTGGAAATGGGATGACTTTGAGATCCTGAGATGTAGTAACTGTGAGTCTGGTGATCTTTAGGTGTGTTCACAATGCTGGAAATGGGATGCTTTTTAAATCCTGAGATGTAACTGTGAGTCTGGTGATTCATCAGCCTTGAAATTCTCCCCCAGCACACACACACACACACACACACACACACATGCGCAGCAGAGGGCAAGAATACTGCTTCAGAAGGAACTTCTGAAGCAGGGATTGGGGTCCCTCCAACATACATGCAGCAAGTTCCTTCTTTCTGAAGCAGTATTCTTAACCTCTGCTGTGTGTGTGTGTGTGTGTGTGCATGTGTGTCTTTGCTAAAACTGCTTGTAAGTGAGGTTTAAGGTTGTCTGCCTGCTTTTAAACCTGGCAGAGGAGGTGATTATAACCTGCCTAACTTAACCGAAATTGCTTGATTAAGTAATGTAACGTCCATCCAACATTAACCCTTGGAACTCCTTGCTGCTGGGTTATGCTGCCCTCTGTTGCCCTGGCTCCGCCCACCATTGCCCACCGGCCTGTTGGTGGCTTCGCCGCCGGCAGGCCAGCCGCCCTTACTACCCCTCCAACCTCAAAACTCACCAGCTGCCCCTGATGCATTCTTCATAAAAACACTGCCCTGAGGCAGCCTAAAGTAGCCACAGCTGTAGACATGTGGGACTGCCATGGAAATCAAGTGACCATGGCTGCCTGGAGAAAGGTAGCTTACCAGGAGAATGTTGTACACAGAAGTTCTGGGAGATTCTATGCAGAAGTTCAAAGAGCTAGATGTTTAAGATCTGGTTGAGTGATTTAGACACACAGAAAGTTCCGGATGTAACAGCAAAAATGCAGGAGAAATGTGTGTGTAAAAACACCCATTATGTCTGTTTTCACCTTTTGCGGATTTTCTTCCAAACCTTTGTAGCAAGTAGTACTTTATCAAAGTGCTAACAAATCCTGCAAGAAAACATGTCAATTTGCTATTGCTTAATGAAAAAAAGATCTGGAATTGAGATGTGGCTAAAGAAAACAAGAGGAATTAAAGAGACGGAATGAATCACAAGTCAGGGTGACAATCCATAGAACAGTTTGTGGATTGCCAGGCTCCAGTCAATACTCTATTTACAGCATATAAGCAACAAGGACAATTATTAGCAATAGCCCAGAACTAAAATCACATTGCACTGAGACAATATGTGAGCTTGTTGCCCATAAAATGATGCCTTTATACAATTTATTTTCCACTATTAACCACACATTTAGGTACAGAAAACACAATGTGGGTGTAATCCAACACCCGACTTACACTGGTGGTAGGCACAGTGTCAAGCTGGGTGGTGTGAGCTCAGTTGCACAGGTGCACCGCGTGTGGAGCAGGCCCTCTCAGAAGGGCTGCGCCAATGCCCCGCATGACTTGGTGTGTCGGCAGGGCACGTGTGTGCCTGAGCACTGGCATACTCAAACGGCACCTTACATCGGCGCAGTTTATCAGGGGGTGAAGGATTGCACCCTATACTTCTAACATAATCTTCCTGCATTTGTACCCACAGAATATCAAAAAGAACACAGAAAATCACACACATAAAAATCTGAGGTGGAGACAAAGTAGTTCAAATGATGTATTTTAATAGCCCAACTATTGTTGGTGGAAATGTACAAGGTTTTGGACCTCACAGGGTCCTTCCTTAGGCAAGTAGGAGTCAAAAGTGAAGATTTATTTATTTATTTATTTATTTCATTACATTTATATGCCGCCCCCCCATGCCCACGGCATCTTGGGGCGACTTCCAACACAATATAAAACAGCTTTAAAAAACAATTTTTAAACATAAAACAAATTTAAAACACCCCCCCACAAAAATTAACCCACCACCCCAACACCCCACCCATTGAACAAGATTTGAACAAAGTACAGTGGCTAGATATCATGTAGCAGAGGAGGTGGGGTGGGGTAAAGAATGCGGAGAGAGGGGTGATAAATGAACCATAGTATCAGAAGGTGAGAGCAGGGGGATTGCCAGGGTGGGATGAACAGCTTCCTGCTATGCAATGCGTCCTTGAAAAAATTCCAAGGACTTGTCACGAAGCAGCTTTACCTCAAATGAGTTAAGGCTGCCCAGGACAGGGCAACCAATGTGGCCAGACCCCTTCTGCCTGCCATGTGGCAAGCTCTGCAGTGGGGCTGTTAGAGACGGCCATTGGCACCCGTCGCGCATGACCACATCACAGCCAGGGGCAGGCTTTCATTCCGTCCGGGGCTACACTCTTCTCAGGATCCCTCCTCTCTTGATCCTCTTGACTGTTTGTTTATGGGGGTGGGAAGCTGGGAACAAAGCACAGACTCTTCCCAGGCTCCCCTCCCCCATCAGCTGCAAGGTGGGGGGAGGAGTGTGCACCCTTCTTCGCCCCCCCCAACAGTAAAGTGAGAAATGGGCCCAATCCTGCACCATGTGGCTGGCTTGCATTTGCATTGTGGTGGCGTTAATTGCGGGGACTGGGCCCTCAGTGCTCATGTAGCCTCACCCATATATGAGCACACTTATGCATCATCCTACACCAAATCCCTTTCCACAATATCCCCAACTCTAGAGATGAAAGAAATATCCATGTTAAATTTCATCTGATTATTTTGCTTGTTTCATACTGAGTTTGCTGAAGCAGATATCAGTCACTATAAGCTGCTGCTTCAGCTAGGTATCCATTTTGGCTTTACCTAAGACCTATACTCACTAAGGGACCCATGTTCACTTTGTTTTTCTCATTACTGCAAATGGGGGAAATGTAGTGAACATGGTCCCCTGCCTATATCGTGCCCACCCTATTATAAGCCATGTGGACTTGGCAAAGAGATTATCCAGTATCAACCAGGAACTAGGGATGGATGAACAGAACTGAGTTCAGAAATTCAGTTTGATTCGGTTCTGTTCGGAAATTCGCTTCGGTTCAGAAATTTGGTTTGGTCGACCAAACTATTCGAGTTTGGTCCGAACTCCAAACTTCTGAACAACGTTGGAAATTCAAACCCCATTGAACCAAATGGAATATTATCTTTTAGGGATGGACGAACAGAGCCGAGTTCAGAAATTTGGTTCAGTTCGAAAATCGAGTTCGGTTCGGAAGTTCGGTTCGGTCGACCAAACTGGTCGAGTTCGGTCCGAACTCTGAACTTCCGAACCACATTCGCCCATCCCTACCGGACGCTATTAAGAAGGAGCTCTGCTGCTTCTGCTCCTAGCCACTGAGAGACTACAATCAAGGGAAGATGAAGGAGAAGGGAAGATAGGTCTTTCCATGCTACTTCAACACTTGCCTGCATCCAGATGGGTGACCAGACCACCTTTCTACCTCGTCCCTCCCAGTTCCAAAATGTGGGTTTGCAAACAAAAACTATGCAGGAAGCAGCCAGGCCCAGGGACTACAACAGGGACGGTCAAGCACTAATAAAGTCATCCAAGTACTTTCCTCAATTTTCACTTTGAACATTCCCTTCTGGGTGATGATTGGCTGTAGAGCTGAAGCGAGAGCAACTGTTTCCTTACCACTGGGGAAATACCTACCTTTTGGGAGCACTTGCATCTGTTTGTCGGCATTTCCTCACTGGTCAGTGATTTCATGCTTTGTCCATTGTGAGATTGGCACCTGAAGTTTTCTGTCATTTCCCCCCCCACAATTTTCCATTATTCTAATCCGTTTTCAATTTTTTTGTCAGTTTCTGGTATTTTACTCAATTTCTGGGTTTTTGATCAATTTGCATCACTTTCCATAATTTTATAACACTTTACAGCACTTTCCATTAATTTTATGCTTTTTAACCAATTTTACACCTCTATGTGCACTGCGCTCCCCTGATGTGTCCCCCTGGTGACAGGGGACCCATGGAGGGGGGGGAACACATAGATGAGAAGAGGCTTCCTCTCCTCCCCACCCAGAAAAAGCTGAGCAGGGAACGTCCCTGCTCAGCAGAGTGGTGCGTGGGCTAGGGAGAGGAAGGGAGGAGTCAGGAGTCCGGATCAGAGGAGTAGGAGGCAGCCCACGGCCCTGGGAGTTGAGTAGCTCATCGAGTCACATTTGAGTACCTCCTGGCCAGGTATCCAGTTGCAGCTCTAGTAAAAATCCATGTTTCAACCAGTCTGTGATTTATCTGCCTCTAGCTTTGCTAATGTCTGTCCATTTTTGAGCATTTCCTTCAGACCAGGGCCGTACATAGGAATTTTGCCCCCCCTAGGCCCTTCTCAGGCTGCTGCCCCCAAGCCAAGCCCTGTCCTCACACTGCATGTTCATGGGTGGGGGAACTCCATGTGAATGACGGTGACTGGGGGTGCATGTACGTGCCTGCCTAACACGCATCCCCACTCATACACACACACACCGCTTGTCCCCACACACAGAGCAACTGGGGAAAATGGAGGTTGCTCCGTGGGTGCAGATGAGTAGGGGGTGAGTGGGGATGTGTGTGCGGCCATGTGCATGCCCCGCCCATGCACCAGTGAGCCCATGAACCCCACCAGCACCTGGCAGAGCCATGTAAAAAGGGCATGTGAGGAACCACTCGAAGAACAGAAGGTTTCTGCCCTGTAAACAAGATTCTTTGCGATGGCTCCAAACATTTTCATAACACCCACCCTTCCAGCCCTGCATGGAATTGTTTTCTTATATTCTTAGAAAGGGTTGGAAGGAACTGTCATTCTAAGGGGGGAGCTCGAGACCATCAGGTGGTCTATTATTTGAATATGGTAAGCATACACAACCCAGTTGTGAGAATGTTGGGAGCTATCTCGAAGAACCTTCTTTACAAGGCAACAACCTTCTGATCACACACATGGGGAGGAGTTGTTTGTAAACAAACAGTTTTATCTCTCAGTCCAATTGGTCCTGGTGTCCCGCTGCTGCAGCAGCAGCACTACTAGCAGGCAGACGGCAGAAGCAGGTGAGAGATGGGGAGCCAGGCAGCAGGCTTTGACTGTGGGCAGCAGCCTCAGCTGTGCAGGGAGAAAACCAAAAATGGAGCGGGGCAGAGCCGGTGCCAGGATTCCAGCCCCCTAGAAAATGCTGCCAAAGACCCGGGCCTATGGGGCATGCCCCTAAGTCCGGGTCTGCTTCAGACAGAGATCTCTCCCCCTCTTGACATGTTTTAACTAACTAATACATTTCAAGTTAGCAGACCAAGCTTCCTATTTCCTAGGTTTAAAGCTTATGCCAACGCAAGTAATTTCCATTAATAAGCAAATAACCATTAACCCTATAATTTATTTATTTTTATTTATTTATTTGTTATATTTATATGCCGCCCCCTCATGCCAACGGCATCTCGGGGCGACTTCTAATATGCACTAAAAACACTTTAAAATCACCTTTTAAAATTACAATAATTCAACACATTTTTAAAAAAACCATTGCCCTAATTTAACCCACCCCTCCCTCCCCACCCCTGAAGGCCTGGGAGAACAGCCACGTCTTGCAGGCCCGCTGAAAGGCCAGCGGGCTTGGGGCCAGGCAGGCTTCCTCTGGGAGGGAGTTCCACAACCGCGGCCCTGCCACTGAGAACGCCCTTTCCATTGTGGCCCCCTGCCTTACGCGGGGGACCTCCAAGAAAGTGCTCCCGGTAGACCAAAGGGGTTGCCCTGAATCATGGAAGGCGAGGCGGTCCCTGAGATATCTGGGGTCAAGACCATACAGGACTTTATAGATCAATGTCAACACCTTGAATCTGGCTCAGTACGTTATAGGCAGCCAGTGCAGTGCACAGAGTACAGGTGTCATGTACTCATGCCGACCCATCCCTGTTAAGAGACGGGCCTCCGCATTCTGCAGTAGCTGCAACCTCCGGACGAGCATCAAGGGAAGCCCCACGTAAAGCGCGTTACCGTAGTCCAGTCTTGAGGTGATGAAGGCATGGATCAAAGTGGCCAGGTCAGATTTGGAGATGTATGGGCACAACCTCAGCACCAGATACAGCTGGTGGAAAGCCACCTTTGCCACCATCTCCACCTGCTGATCCAGGCAGAGACCCGAATCCAATAGCATCTCCAGACCCCGCACCTGTTGGGCCACAGCGGGGCTCACCCCCTCCACAAGGGGGGCCAACACCTCCCCTGCTCTACCATCACCTCCGTCTTATCAGCATTGAGCCTCAGTCTGCTCTGCCATAACCACTTCACAATGGCCTCCAACCACTGGGACAGCACAGAGACGGTGGGAACTGGGTCATTTGAAAAGGAGCGGTAAAGCTGGGTGTCATCAGCATATTGGTGGCAACGCACACCAAACCCTCTCACGATCTCCCCCAGGGGCTGCATATACACATTAAATAATAATGGAGACAGGATTGAACCTTGTGGAGCGCCACAGTCCAGAGCCCGGGGGCTAGAATTCACTGCCCCCAGGACAACCCGCTGGGTCCTTCCCAAGAGGAATGACTGGAACTATCCAAGGACTGTCCCATTCAGACCTCCCAGGCCATGCAACCATCTCACCAGCAGCCCATGGTCCACTGTGTCAAGAGATCTAGCAGGACCAGAGATCTCGCTGAGAGATCTAGCAGGACCAGAAGTGTAGAACGTCCTGCATCCATATCCCAGAGGAGATCATCCGCCAAGGCCACCAATGCCATCTCTGTACCATAGCCGGAGAGAAACCCCGATTGAAATGGGTCAAGGAAACTGATGCTATCAAGATGGGCCTGGAACTGCCAAGCCACTGCCCATTCAAGCTGGCGAGTGCATCTACATCCAAAGATGACTTCTTCAGCAGGGGGCACACCAAGGCCTCCTTGAGACCAGGGGACAATTACCCCCAGTTGATTACCCCCGCCAGCACCGTCCCCAATGTCTCCCTAGAGGCTTTCACCAACCAGGATGGGCATGGATCTCATTCACAACTAGTGGCTCTGACAGACCCCAGCACATCTACCACATTGGCTGGCATCACTTCCTGAAACTCATCCCAGAAAGATGGACCAGCCAGGGCCTCCATCACCTCATGCTCCATTTCTACTGTTCCTAATCCAGTGCCAAAGTTGCTCTGGATCTGAGCGATCTTGTCTGCAAAGTAGATTGCAAACTCCTCACAGAAATCTTTCTTTGCCACCCTCACAGCCTCAACATAGGACTGCAAATGGGCTCTACGGAGAAGTCGGTCAGATTCAACACGAGTCTGACACCAGAATTACTCCAGTCGCCTACCTTCCTGATTCATACACCACAGCCCCTCAGTAAACCAAGGGGGCCTGCAGTGATGAGACAGAGGCAGGGGACGTCTCGGAGCCACCCTATCAATGGTCTCCCCGAGCAAAAGGTTCCTTGCATGAACGGGTTCATCAACAGAGCGGCCATCAGAAACCAGGGTTAAATCCCCCAGGGCCTCCTTGAACCACTGAGGTTCCAACAGCCTCCGAGGGCGGACCAACCTAACTGGTCCTCTCCCCTTCTGGAGGTGACATACTAAGAGACTGGTCTGCAGGAGATAATGATCCATCCATGACCTTCAAATCCACCACTACCAGATCACCTGCCTCAAGTCCAGAACAGAACACCAGGTCAAGGGTATGTCCCCCGACATGGGTCGGGCAGTTGACAACCTGGGACAAGTCCATGGTTGCCATGGCGACCATGAACTCTTGCTCCGCTCCCGCAAGGCCGGCATCAGCATGGACATTGAAGTCCCCCAGGACAAAAACCCTGGAGGAGTTCAGCACCACCACTGACACCAGCTCTGCTAGAGCGGTCAGGGATGCCTCTGGGCAGGAAGGGGCCCGTTAGGGATGGGCAAACAGAACAGAGTTCGGAAATTGGGTTCGGTTCAGTTCAGTTCAGTTTGAAATTTGAGTTCGGAAATTCGAGTTCGGTTCAAAAGTTCGGTTTGGCCAACCAAACAGATGAGTTCAGTCTGAACTCTGAACTTCTGGACCGTGTTCGCCCATCCCTAGGGCCCGTTACACCAGCAGCACCCCCAAATTGCCCCCAGCCAAATCAAACACCACATGAAGGACCTCAATCCAGGCAATATCTGGAACTGGATACCTCCTAACTGACCACATCTCTTTAAAAAGCAAAGCTACACCACCTCCCCAGCCCCTAGTGCGAGGCTGATGCTGCATGGCATACCCAGCTAGAATAAGATCATCCAGGATCGGTCTTGCCCCCTCATCCAGTCAGGTCTCCATTATACATGCAAGGTCTTCCCCCCCATCCAGGATCAGATCCCGGATCACCAGGGCCTTATTAACCACAGACTTTGCATTTAACAGCATCAGTCCCCAACTGGTGGACCCTGGGTTCTGCTCTTTGGTAATCTCAGGTGGGGGCAGGCTCTCCTTACCTCCACAAGGGACCGTGGTCCCCTGGGACCCCAAGCCCTATATCCCCCCAGACCATACCATCCTCACCCCACAACAACACCTATATCAATCTTCCCTCCCCGTCCACACTGACCTGCCCCCCTCCTGATGACCGTTCTCCCAAAAACCCCAGAGGTCCCAATCCCCTCCTCAACCCCCCCGCCTTCCCTCTTCCCCCACATACCCAAACTTCCCCCTCTCATGAGGAAGCACAACCCATCCACCCCAGGGGCCAACCCCCAATCTCTGACCATGGGGGAGTCCCCCCTAAGCCATTCCCCCCTCCCTCCTAATTCAACCATTCCACTAGCCCAACTTCCAACCCCCCAATACACCTTATTTCCCTTTCTTCCCCCAACCTCCCCCTCCCAATAAAAATGAAATAAACTCCCCCACTTGCTGCCACCAAGTGATCCCCCCTCCCAGCACCTTCCACTGCTGCCACCAGAGGTCAGTGTTGGGAAGCCTCCCTCCTATCCCTCTCCCTTAAACTTCCCCTCCCCATCGCCCTCTTCTCTTAAAACCCAGACAGAACAGCTCACCAGCATAGTAACCCCCTGGTCCCCCTATGGTCCCTGAAGGGGTCCAAAGGGCTGTACCCTTAACTTAAAGATTAAAGGTTTCCTACATTTATTTCCAACGGAAAGTGAAATTTCTTCAATTGCTTGTTTCAGACCTAACTGGCTGTTTGCTCTCACCCCTGAGCCACCTCTTTCAGTCTTTACATCAGCTTCCTTCCACTAGTTTTAACTCCCTTTATACTTGTTCCTCTTATTATTCCCATTTTTTCCTTGTCCCCTCGATGTACTTGACCCCCTGAAAACCATACCTGCTTCAAACCATATAAAGTTGTTCCCTCACAACTAATCCATGCTTATCCACACCGTCCCAGAGTCATACTGCATATATTCCCCATCATGCGCACATACACAAAAATGCAGAGTTACACCATGCTACCCACCACCCATTTTCAATCACTGCATGGTTCTGCTAGTAATCTCCATATCCAGCATCTTCTTGGATTGGTAGGGATGGGCGAACGTGGTTCGGAAGTTCAGAGTTTGGCCCGAACTCGGCCTGTTTGGACAACCGAATACGAATGCGAACCCGAACCCAAACACGAACATACCAAACATACCGAACACCGAACAGCAAAATGGCCGAACAGTTCGGTCAGTTCAGATCGCATTCGGGTGAGTTCGGGTGACAAAAAAAGGTTCACTGTAAGGTGACAGGGAGGGGTAGTACTAGTCACTGAGGAGCAGACTTCCAGGCACCAGGGGTGGAGAGGCTTGCAAGAAATGAAACTATCTGCCTCCCCCTTTCCCAACACCTTCTGAGCTAGTCACTGTTCCTGAACAGCAGACATTGAGTAGCATTATTAGCTTGCTTTAAGTTTCATTTCTGTTTTGTACTGAAATGAAACTTAAACCTTAAACTGAAACCTTGTGTTTGTGATTCCCGCCCCATCCCATATAGAGAGAGATAGAGAGATATAGATATAGAGAGATAGATAGATAGGTTAGGGATAGTAGTTGTAGGAGCTAGCTTAGTGATAGAGATAGCGTTAGTGATTTAGTTTTTGTGTTTGTAGGAGTAGGCCTGTGTACTTATTAGATAATCCATTTAGTTCATAGCATTTAGAATAGTTAATAGCAGTTAGATTTAGTGTAGCTAGATAGATATAATATTAGATTTAAAAAATAAATTAAAAAACCCCATATAAAAACAAAAACAAAACAAAAAACCAAAAGAAAACCATATAAAACCCAATAAAACCCCCCAAAACCATATAAAAAACAAAAAAAAATCCATAACATTTCCCGAATGCGGCTAAACTGAACGGCCGAACAGCCGAACAGAACGGCGAATGGCCGAACAGAACGGCCGAACCCGAACCCGGCGAACTAACCGAACTGCCGAACCGAACGGACGAACCGAATGCAGTCGAACCGAACGGACGAAACGAACACAGCTGAACCGAACGGCCAAACCCAAACCGCGATCTGTTTGCCCATCCCTATGGATTGGGCTTCATACCCAGAGACTAATCCAAAATGACAGGAAATTGCTTCCTACAGGAGCAACCCAGTGGAGGAAGTTTTGAAGAGCAGAATTATCTGGCATATTGATAAAGATGACATATTGGGGAAGACCCAACATGATTTTTGCAAAGGGAAGTCATGCCTCACTAATCAATTGGAATTTTTGAGGGTGTGAACAAGCACGTGGATAAGGGTGAACTGACTGATACAGTGTTGATATAATCTGGATTTTCACAATGTTTGATAAAGTTCCTCATGAGAGATTCTTGAGGGAACTAAGTAATCATAGGATAGGAGGCACGGTTTTCTGTTGTGGATCAGTAACTGGTTAAAGGATAGGAAACAAAGGGTATGACTAAATGTTCAGTTTTCACAATGGAGGGAAGTAAATAGTGGGGTCCTCCAGGGATCTTGTTGAATATATTCATTAATGATTTGTAAATGGAAGGGTGTTTTTAAATGAGGAGGGGAGTCTGTGGCCACTGAGTGGCATGGCTGTGGGGTGCCCACCCATGCAATGTGCATGGGAGTGCTTCAAACGACCATCCACCCTGGCCCACATGGAGCACTCTGAATTTTTCAGGTGTGCTCCATGAGTGGCCACTGCATGGATCACATGAGCAGTTTTATGCATGGATGGTGGGGGGGCTATGAGTGGATGCATCTCATTTAAAAACACCAAAGTAAAGAATGTGGTCATCAAATCTGCAGATGACACAACATTATTGAAGATAGCTGAGACTGTGGACTGTGAGGAATTAAAGGAGGATCTTGAAAGACTCAGTGTGACAGAGTGCTGCCACAAGATGGTGGACTAGAGAGAATAAACCAGTATATAGTAAGGCAAAATGGGGGAAAGAGCCAGAACTATAGACCTAGCTTAGGCCTATATAAAGGGGGCTTGGAGGACTTGGAGAGCCATAGACTCGAGACAGCAAAGGAGACAGAGATCTTTAGTCTCCAGATTGCCAGTGCTTGAAAACCCAGCCCAGGCCTGACAAAGGCCCCAGCTGAAACTACTTGAGACACAGGCTGCTTGAAGGCGAGTAGGCCTCACCTCAACTGGAAGACTGAACTGCTGCACTCAGATGTGCTTTTTCTATGTTTGACTTTTGTTGACTGATATAACTTTTGTTTAGAGGGATCCACCCTTGTTGGGAGAAGTCTTCAGCTGTTGGGCCCAGGCCTGACTGTAGGGGAGTGTGTGGACACCAGGTATAAAATTAGGGGTACTTGACACCATGCAAGGTTTGAGTGTAGCAGACACCCCTCTTACTCCTGTTGAGGGTCCAAGATAATTCCCCAATTGTGCAAATCACGGGGTCGTGTCACACTTGGATACTGGGCAACTTGTTACCTCGAGATGCTCCCATGAATTAACTCCACCATGGGGTCAGGGATCTCTGTAGGAAAGCTTGTTTCCTCATCAAAAAGTCACAATAGACAATTATTATGACTAAAAATACTAAAATTTATTGCCCTGCCATACTGGCTTGCACACTATTATAAAAGCACTATGGAAACACGCAAAAAGGGTATTGATAACAAAATATATATTCTTGGAAAATATATCTCACCAAACAGATATTGCAGGTCCCCAAAAGGTTGTCCAGGGTCTGTGGGGTTCTGCTGAGGAAGATAAGATGTTAACTTGCTGCTATGTTGGGGACTTCATGAGAAGAAAAAATAAAATAGTATAAAATAAAAGAGAAAAGATAAAGATAAAGATAAAACAAAATTTATTCAGAGGTTGAGGAGCACGGAAGCTCCAAAAAGGGAGGGAAAAGTCAGAGAAGCATTTGGCGGAACTCTGTCCATCCGACAGAGTTAAAAATGGAAAAGGAACAGGTTATCTGAAACCACTATAGTGCTTCCCTAAAAGAAAAGTCTGCACCTGAGGAAAAATTGAACTTAAAAAATAAGTAAAACATTGAAAATAAAATATCTGAAAAATGAAGTTAAAATGAAAATAAAATGAAAATAAAATGACTTGAAAAGAGTAAAAAATGAGAAAATTGAAATTAAAAATGAAAATAAAATTAAAGATGAGACAAGAGAGAAAAGTAGCCTTAAAAATAGCTTTAAAAATGTAAAGTGGCTTTAAAAATGAAAACTAAAAGACTTAGGAAAAATTACTAAAAGAAAAGATTGGAAAAAGAAAAGAAAAAGTGTTGGGACAGAAAAAAAATACTAAGTCCCATAGGTGACTTGCCCCAGCAGCATGTTGGTTATCAAGCAAATATCTAGGGATGGGCAAACAGGTCGCGGTTTGGGTTCGGTCATTTGGTTCAGTCCGGTTCGGTACGCCCATTTGGTTTGGCCGTTCGGTTCGTTCACCGCGTTCAGGTTCAGCCGTTTGGTTCGGTCATGTTCGGTTCAGTCTGGCCGTTCAGAAAAAGGCTCTCTATGCGATGGCCCCAGACCCATGATGGTGGGTCCTGGGGCTAGAGTGGCAGCTTAAAGATATTGACCACAGCCCTGTCTACCTGTAACTCGGCCCCAGAACCCTGGGGGCAGGTCCTGGGGCTGGAGTGGCTGTTTCTTGATGCAGTTGAAAGACATCACCTCTGTGCAAGGAATGATGGCCCCAGACCCATGATGGTGGGTCCTGGGGCTAGAGTGGCAGCTTCTAGATACATATTGGCCACAGCCCTCCCTGCCAGTAACGTAGGCCCCAGAACCCTGACGGTGGGTCCTGGGGCTGGAGTGGCTGTTTCTTTTTTTTTATATATCTATCTCTACACTAAATCTAACTGCTATTAACTATTCTAAAACCTATTGAACTAAATGGAATATCCTAATAATTAACTACAAAGGCCTTGTCCTACAAACACACTGTATCTCTATCTATCTCTATAACTAAGCTAACTACTATGTATATCTATCTAGTAACTATCTATCTAATAACTATCTATCTATATATACAATATTACACAGGGGGAAACACAAAGAACACAGGGAGGGGTACAAAACTGAAATGAAAATCAATCTAATAATAATCCTACTCTAAATAAATCCAAAACTTAAAACAGGGGAAGGGAATCAGGGATGGAATAAGGGGGAGAGGGAGAGGGAAAGGATTAAATGGAGGGGGAGGGAGGAAGGAAGATTGAACACAGGGCGGGGTAAAAACAAAAAATAATATGTAAATCTATCTAATATAATCTAAATAAATAATAATATGGAGGTAAATGGGCTGGATGGGTGAAATAGGAGGAGGATGGCAATGGATTACGAATAGGAAGGAACAAAAACTGCTGGGAGAGAGGGAGCCTTCTGAAACGTCTGCTGTTCAGGAACAGTGACTAGCTCAGAAGGTGTTGGGAAGGGGGGAGGCAATCAGTTTTGTTTCTTGCTGCGCCTGCCTCACCGCAAGCGCCATTGGCTCCATGCAACCTAGCCCGTGGCCAATTGCAGACTGCGAAGCCAGTGGTCTGAGGCTAAAAGGGATCATGATTGGGCAGGCAAGTCTCTCCATCCCTGGTGCCTGGAAGTCTGCTCCTCAGAGCTGACTCCCCCTCCCTGTCACATTTGACTTGACAGTGACACTTTTTCTGCCACACGAACTCACCCGATTCGAACTGACTGAACTGTTCGGTTATTTCAACGTTCTGATCTAGTTCGGTTCGGTCAGTTCATGTTCGTGTTCAGTCATCCGAACAGACTGAGTTCGGTCCGAACTCCGAACTTCCAAACCACGTTTGCCCATCCCTACAAATGTCTTCCTCTACTTCTTTTATCAACAATATCCTGCCAGTCTTATAGGATTTCTGAGAGTCTTTCAGTACGGCTGCCATGTGTTCCTCCAATCAGTAACCAGCAGGCCATGAGTCTACCAATAAAAATGAAGTTTGCTTCTTGCCAAATGATGACACTAAAGAAAGATGTTTTTGGTTTCCATGTCTCCACTCTTCTTGATTATTTTGACTTCACCCCTCCTTACTTATATGAATCAAGACCATGGTAACCTTTTACTCGTCTTGATCTTTGTCCCACTTCAATAGAGTCTTTCACTTTCACCAGAGCTCTATGAAACCAAATGGAGTCTATTAGCCTCACTGAAGTTTTAATAAATTCTATTAATTCTACATAATTTCATATATGGATTCTTTTCAGGAAGTTGTTGAAAAACAGAGGTTAGATCTGCATTGATTCTAACTAACTTAGAAAGGAATTTTTAGAGCAACATTGATTTATAAGATTCTGAGTCATTAAGACACAATTCAAAAGAACAATTACTTATTTATCTGAAGGGGGTATTTAGGTATAATTTAAAGCCAAACTTTAGGTTGAAATAAACTTTAGTTTACTAATTAAATACATCACTCTCAATGTCTCTAGTCTCCGTTATTTAGCTTTTAAAAATTAAACCTATTTCAGTCTTAAGATATGATTGAAACAATAAAACACATTTTCAGCAGGGTGGTGGTGTTTCTCTATTATCACCATTACAGCCTTATTATAAGCTGAAGGCATGTTATGAGTAATATAATTGTTTTGACCCAACTTACAAAAAGACCTTGGGTCCCAAACAAACATGGGTGATTTCAGATATGCAGGACCCAGAGGTCCAACATGCTGAACCATTTTGGATCCCGGTCAGTGATGAAGCCAGCCGTCCTTTAGACATGCCGGTTTCCATCATGCTGGGAAATCTCAGAGGGGTGGGGGGGTGCAGCCGGCCGGTCGCCTTCGGGAAGACAGGTAGGCGCAGCAGCCAATGCAGCCACTGCACCCAATCCCATACCGCAGTTGGGGCTATGATCCGTGATGGGCCAAGGTAACAGACATTAAGCTAACCATGGTTCTGGTGATGGGGCCGGCATCATCCTTAGGACCGTGGTTAGCTTTGACCCCCACCAGAGATTCACTGTGGTGAACATTGGGTGGGGCTCAAACAGATGTGCACGGGATGACAGCCACCACCCTGATTCTGCTGTGATTCAGGGTGGTTGACTGTGATCTCGTCATGTCTGAAATTACCCCATGTTATCAGTGTCTCTTCAAGTTCCTTTGTGCCAATTATCCTGAGAGTCAGACTATAATGCAAACTGCTTTCTAGGCCAAATTAAATCCCTGTAGTCCTTCTCTCCCCAATAAAACCAGACCCCAACTTAAAGACTGCTATTGCTTGTTTTGATACTCCCACCTAATATCAATGGAAACCCATTATAGTTAAAATGTAGACAATTCAAAGTTACATTATTAACAAAACTTTAACAGAAGTTAAAAGACAATGTCAATGGATGGTGGACAGATCAAAAGCCTATGTTGAAGACAGATGAAGAAACCAACATAAACTAGTAAATTCCAACAAATTACAATCAAATGGCAAGTAAGTTATTAATCATATTATACATACTATATACATACATATTATATCCAAACAGGTGAACAGAGTCATTTTAGAAAACCAGTGTTTATACTCTGACATACCACTAGAGGACCCTATGTGATATAATTAAAATTAACTTCTAATCAACATTTTCTAACAACTATATTGTTTACTGCATTCCAGACCGCCTAATATCGTCAAAACAACTTAGCTGAAGCAAGGTCTTTCACGTAACCAAAAGAAGATAACATTTAGTGAAATGCCAAAGTGTTTATGCCAGTTGTACAGCATGCCGTGGGTCACAAGAAAGGAAAAGAACAGAAAGGAAAATGGATTCCATGGTCTATTCTGAAACATGAACACTTTAAATCTATGATGGATTTTATGCATAGTTAGGATGGAAATCTTAGTCCTGAGTAGACCCTATAAGGAATCCGTCTCTCTCAGCTGGGCACTTCCTGGGCACTCCATTTGATCCAGTATTGCTTTCAGCAAACAGAGCAAACAATATGTCTAAAAGATGTCACCTGTTTTAAAGGCTATGGCTTCTTTTGCCATACTATTGCCCACTTAACAAAACACCCACTACTTGGGGTCCAAAAATCCACATACATATATCTTAAAAGTGAATAGTTCAAAAACATTTACCGAATTTAACAGAGAAACCAACATAATAGGGTTTTCTGGCTGTATGGCCAACAAATAGATAAGAAAGAACATGTCTAATAAACATCTTTCATCACAGAACCAATCTTGCTTCCCTTTTCTTATTTTGACCTTAAACCTGGCCTTTCTTCTCCATTTCTTTCTCTACTGGCATAATCCCAAATGAGAGAGAGTTCAGGGCCTCGCAGCTTCCCTATTTCACTCTCCACATTACTTTACTTATGTCAAGCAAGCAAGCAGCATAGCAATTAAACCTAGCTATAAGCAAATAAAACACTACGAAAGTGATGCACATAGGGAAAAATAATCCAAATTATATCTATACAATGCTGGGTTCTAAATTAGGAGTAACAACGCAAGAAAAGGATCTTGGAGTAATCCTCAACAATTTATTGAAATCCTCAGCTCAGTGTGCAATGGCAGTCAAAAAGGCAAACGGAATATAAGGAATTATTCAGAAAGGGATATCATAATACTACTATTCCATTATGTGGTGCGACTGCATCTTGAATATTGTGTACAGTTCTGATTTTCCCATCTCAAAAAAGATATAGTAGAACTGGAAAAGGTATAGAGAAGGGCAACAAAAATGATAAAGGGTACAGAACAGCTCCCGTATGAAGAGAGGGTTGATAGGTTAGCTTTCTTTAGCTTGGAAAAGAGATGAGTGAGAGGGGATATGGCAGATGTATATAAAATTATGAGTGGAGTGGAAAGAGAGAGCTGTTTACCTTCTCAAATAATATTAGAAATAGGGGCCACTCAATGGAACCAACTAGCTGCAGATTTAAAACAAATAAGAACTTTTTTTTTTCACTCAATGCACAGTTAACTTGTGGAAGTTGTTGTCAGAGAATGTGGTCAAAGCCAGTAGCATAAGTGGGTTTTACAAAATAATTGTATACGTTCTTGGAGGGTAAGTCAATAAATGGCTATTAGCCAAGTAGGGTGAGAGATGTAACCTCTGATTATCAGTAGCTGGGAGTGTTGGGAATGGATTACTCCATTATGAGCTGTTGGGTACTTCTCTGAAGCAACTGAAATTGGACACTGTCAGAGGCAGGAAGCTGGGCTCAATGGCCCATTAAGGCACTTCTTATGTTAATCTACATTTTCTATATTGTCCAACCTCAGTTTTACTTTTATCTCATTCCAACTGCTGTTCACCCTAGAAGCTCAGCTCACCCTCAGTGTTGCTGCCACCTCTTTGGTCCCAGGCCATACTGGGTTGTTCCCAGCTGCAAAGCAGTCCATTGATGCAGCTTCAAAAATAATCTGACTTTTTTCCCCATGCCTGAACCCCAATACAAGAAGTTTTTCTTCTCCTGGAAGCCCTATGTAGGGCAAATCCCCAAAGTTTGTGCTACCGACAGAATTTTAAAAATGTAAAAATTGTAAACTCCCCCAAGTCCCATCAACTACAACATGACTCAAAGGATGGAAAAGGAATCTTTCCATGAACCTGCTATGGACTTTGATGCAAGCCCTTTTCCAATATGCATAAGATGTGGCTTTATTGCCAAATTATTAGTGGAACAGTGACACCCGCCGATGTGGTGGATGTTCTTGGGGAGGTCAGGGCCACTTCTTTTGAATTTATTTATTTAATTATTTATTACATTTCTACCCCACCTCCTCCTGCACAATGGCAGTTTGGAGCAGCAACCACATATAAAAATACAATCAAATACATAAAACAAAGTATTATAAAATTAAAATTACTAAAAAGGCTAAATTCTAAATGCAATAAAAATACCCTCGCAACACCCCCCCCCCACCTACCCCCTTCCCTGAAGGCCCAGAGGAACAACCAGGTCTTACATGATCTTCAGAAAGAGGGGAGATCCGGGGATAAATGGACCTCCATCGGGAGGGAGTTCCACAGCCTAGATGCAGCCACCGAGAACACCGTCCCCACCATTGTCACCCAGAATACCCCGGGGACCTCGAGTTGGGCAGCCCCGGATGACCGCAGGGGCCGCGAAATGACCCGGGACCTGAGGTGGTCTTGCAGATAAGCAGGTACCAAGCCGTTTACATTTAGGGCTTTAAAGGTCATTAACAACACTTTGAATTGGGCCTGGTAGACTATAGGCAGCCAGTTCAGAGAACAGAGCACAGGTGTAATGTGCTCACAGCGACCCATCCCCGTTAGGAGAAGAGCCACCACATTCTGCACCAGCTTCAGCCTCTGAACTGTCTTCAAAGGTAGCCCCACGTACAGTGTGTTACAGTAGTCCAGTCAAGAGGTAATGAAAGCATGGATGGTGGTTGCCAGGTCCGAGTTGGAGACATACGGCTGAAGCCATCGCACCAGATGTAATTGGCAAAATGCTCCCCTCACCACAGCCTCTACCTGACAATCCAGGCAGAGCTGTGGATCAAGGAGCACCCCCAAACTATGGACCTGGGCAGCCAGAGGGGGCAGACCCCACCAATAATGGGAGCTAACCCCCTCCCCGGCCCTACCAATCAGCATCACCTCCGTCTTGTCAGGTTTCAGCCTCAGTCAATTTGCCCTCATCCAGTCCCGCACAGCTGCCAAACACCGGGTAAGCACAGAGACTGCCGGGCCTGGATCTTCAGAAAACAAGAGGTAAAGTTGTGTATCATCGGCGTACTGATGACATCGTATGTCGAACTGTCTCATGACCTCCCCCAAGGGTTACATATACACATTGAACAGGAGAGGGGACAGAATAGAACCCTGCAGGACTCCCCACGTGAGGTCCCGGGGAAAAGATGTATATTCCCCGAGGACCACCCGCTGAGTTCTCCCTGCAAGGAATGAGCGGAATCATTCAAGAGCAATCCCACTCACCCCAGCCCGGTCCCGCAGCCTTGTCACCAACATCTCGTGATCAACAGTATCAAATGCTGCCGACAGATCCAACAAGATCAAAATAGATGATCTGCCCTGATCTAATTCATGGCGTAGGTCATCAATCAAGGCCACAAGTGCAGTCTCCGTGCCAAACCCCAGACGAAAGCCAGACTGCGAGGGATCAAGAAGACCAACCCGGTCCAGATGCCCCTGTAACTGCTGGGCCACCATCCGTTCAATAACCTTCCGTAAAAAGGGAAGGTCTATAACCTTCCCTAAAAAGGGAAGGTTAGAGACTGGCCGGGGGAATCAACACTCAAGAATGGTTTCTTGAGAAGACGCCGCACCACCGCTTCCTTGAGGTGGCTTGGCACTCTGCCCTCCCTAAGGGAGGCATTGACTACCCCCACCAGCTATGCCCGTAATGTCTCCCGGCTGGCCTTCACAAGCCAGGATGGGCACAGATCTAATTCACAACAGGTGGCCTGCACTGTCCCAAGGACCTCCACCGCATCAGCAGGCAACACCCACTGAAACTGATCCCACGAATACTGACATGACGGAACTTCTTCTACCTCTAGTTCACTACCTTGCCCATCCTGTCTGATTAAGATCTTCCGGGAGACAATGGGGCCATTGTGGCTGGGGTGGTCAATGCCTCCCTGCGGGAGGACAGAGTGATGGGCTGTGTCAAGGAGGCAGTCGTGCGGCTTCTGCTCAAGAAACCATCGCCTGGCACTGGCTCCCCTGCCAGCTATTGGCCTGTCTCTAACCTTCCCTTTTTAGGGAAGGTTATTGAATGGGTAGTGGCTCAGCAGCTGCAGGGGCATCTTGATCGCATCAGTTTTCTTGATCCCTCTCAGTTCGGCTTTCGTCCAGGTTATGGTACCGAGACTGCGCTTGTGGCTTTGGTAGATGACCTGTACCGAGATATGGATCAGGGTCACTCGACCCTGTTGAACCTGGTAGATCTGTTGCAACGTTTGATACCGTTGATCATGAGATGCTGGTGACACGCCTGCGGGACTGTGCAGGGATGAGCGGGACTGTTTTTGAATGGCTCCATTTGTTCCTGACCGGAAGAACCCAGCGGGTGGTTCTTGGGGACTGTTTTTCATCATAATGAGACCTCTCATGTGGAGTTCCTCAGGGTTATGTTCTGTCCCCTCTCCTGCAACGTGTATATGCAGCTGCTCAGTGAGGTGATTAGGGGGTTCGGTGTACGGTGTCATCAATATGCTGATGACACCCAACTGTACTTCTCTTTTTCAACAGACCCATGTCTGACAGTCTCGGTGCTTACTCAGTGCCTGGCGGCTGTGAGGGATTGGATGAGGGCTAATCGACTGTGGCTGAATCCTGACAAGATAGAGGTGATGCTAGTGGGTAAGGCGATGGACTTGGCAGTCCCCATTATTGATGGGGGTCTGTCTTCCATTGACCTCCCAGGTACGGAGTCTAGGGTTGCAAAACCTGACTATTCTGCCAGGCGTTTGGCAGGGGAGAGGGGTGATGGGTGGGAGTAGGGGGCAGGGGGGGTTTCTCTGCTTTCTCCTTTAATTGTTTTAACTGTTTTTTATTGTTGTAAGCCGCCCTGAGTTGCCTCAGAAGGGCCGAGGCAATACGGTTTTTAAATAAATAAACAAACAAACTGTTGATTTTCTGTTGCTGAAGTGTTTTGAAATCATTAATACTTTTTAAAAATACTTACATAGCTCGTTACTTATGAAAGGAAATTGCTCCCTAAAGCACTGCAAATTTTATATATTATCCAACCTCAGTTTTATCTGGTAGAGGCTCTCCCTCGAAGCTCAACCAAATCTTCCCACTCCAAAATAACCAATCAGATGCCTATCCCTCATGCTTTGTCACTCTTGACTGACTTTCTACCTCCATTTTCCTTCATGTTTTGTTGACCTAAGTTCCCCTCCCTGTGCCAAGTGCAGGGCCACCTTACCACAGGGTGACCCAGGGCAACTGCCCCAGTCCTTTCCAGGATCTCCACAATGGACCCTGTTTTCACCAGGGCCTGTGAGGGCCTCACTACAACCCAGTACAGACCCAAACATGTCCACTTTTAGGACCCCATAGAGGCCTGCAATTTCTAAGACCAGCCCTAGCCAAGTGAGATCATTCTGACATAAAAAGTGAGTGAACTAATCCATCGCCCTTTCCTCCCTAATTTTCATGCTACAGTTCCATTGGTTGTAATAAAACCAGCAGCAAGATGGAAAGTGGGTGTGTATGTGAGGAATTCTAAAGGAAAAAGCTGTTTCAGTCCATAGGGTTTGACTAATGATGACTGGAAGCTCTATGTAGGGTGAATCGCCAAAGTTTGTGCCACAGACAGAATTTTAAAAATGTAAAAACTGTAAAATGCCTCAAGTCCCATCAACCAGAACCTGGCAGTTTGAAGTATGGAATCGATCAGGTTTGGTTTTCAAAAGCTATTGCATATTACACACAAGCAAGCAGAGAAATGACATTGAGGCGAGCGTCGCTCCTCAGTTTGTGTAATCAAGTAAAGTTGAGGATAATGTGTGGTATTACATTTGCCTAGTATGTTGTATTATACTGAGTCATCTAAATTCATCAGTTGAATGTGATCATCAGCATTATAATTGCCCCCAAATTGTTAATACCGACTCTGTATATTAAATGTAGTCAATTATGCTCTTGAATCTGCTGGACTTTTAACAGTAGAAGTGATAGATGGTTGAAGCTTGGCTTCATTGATCACAGTCTGTATTAATCTTTTAAAATCAGCACATGCCACACACTCAAAAGGCCTCACTTGAATGAAATAGAAAGACCTAATTCACATTTCTTGGCATATCATGAACAATATTTAATGCTTTGTAGTCAAACACATTCGAAAGTAGAATAGGCCAAACATCACCTTTTGGGTCCTGATTAGACTCCTAAAAGCTAAGGTTTTTTTTTTACAATAGCCCATGCAGAGCTGTACCAAAGGCTTTTCAACAAACCTAAAAATGCAGAGCAACTTCAAGGCTAAGTACTATTGGCATCTGTTTCATTCAATATAACTCTGAACTGAGGGGTCTAAAGATCTAAGGCATGAATTCAACAAAGATGTCCAAGTCTATGTTAAGGAGAAAAGGTGTCAAGAAAGACTGTTTTGGAACCTTGAGTTCAGCAAAATTCTGATTCAGCAGCATTGTTACACAGTCTATTCTACACAGGGGGAAAATATTTACTCTGGCTAGATTTGCTCACAAGGGCTTTCTGCAAAGGAAATAGTGGTTGGCAGGAAAGTGTTTCTCACTCCTTTTCTCCTCTAAAACAGTTCTGAGTTGTTGGCTTCTCCTTTTTAGCACACAGCACATTCAATTAGTGTGTTTAATTGCTTAAACCTACAACGATAAAACTTAACTGTGAATGAATGAGGCAAACTCCTGTTAGTTATCAGTATTTTTCAAAGAGTAATAGCAATAGTAATCACGAAGACTATCATGAAGTAAATCAAATCAAAGAATGTTAATGCTTTCAGGTTTTAAATGACCCTGTTACTGTGATATGTTTTGGCCAATATGACCAATGCCTCCCCCCCACCCCCAGTGTAAGTATTTATTTTCCTTGCTATTTCACATCATTATTGGAAAGAATTCTCTTAAGTATTATTTCATGAAAAAAGAGCCCCCACTCTCCCACTTGACTTATGAATGCAAGTGATAAAATGAAGGTCTGTTCTCGTCCACCTGCAGCAGCAAAAGCATATACATGACTATATAAGCTACTTATAGAATCATTAAGATATTAAGAGCACTTGGCTCAGAATTGGCGTGTGACAGGTTTGGGGAAATTAGACACCTCTCTGCAAATTTATATTAAAAAGGCTGTCACGGGTTGGCGGTCCGCACCCCCACTTTACCAGGTTTGAGTGACTCAGTTTCCCTCGCGTATAGTCCACCTGAATCCATTTTTCTCTCTGGCCGATTCAAGCGTGCCGCAGGGACAACCCCTTTGTCACCCGAGGGCCTGATCCTTCCCGTTTACAGACTCTTTAATCTCTGGGTTTGCAAGAGCTTGAATGCTCTTGTTGCTCACTTGTGTTCCAATGTTAGACACAGACACTTCTTCATAAAGATAAGAAGTCAGTTTATTGATTACATAAGCAAGATTGTTGATACAGAGTGGTTACTATAAATCAAAGGTAAATATAACGCATTCCTAACCTATGCTGGTTGAGTTCCTAAATAAGAATCTTACCATACCAAGGTCCATAAGTTCTTCTCAGTCTTTGATGTAAGCGACTGGGTCTTCAGTCTTAGAGTTGCTAGAAAGCAAAGTCCTGGTCTCAGTCCATAGTTTCCAGTCATGCTGGCTGGCAGGATCCAGGATGCAGACACAGTTGCTCAAGATGGCCAAGCGAGAGAGAGATGGCTTAATGGCCCTCGCTTAAGTACCTTTCATAGTCTCTTTGTTTCTCGTTCCTGCCTTGGAGAAACCTGAGGTCTGTCACGTAGGCAACCCAGGCAAACCTGAAGGTTGATTTGCATCTCCACAGGTATGTCTGGCCAGGGTTCCCAAGACACATTATTTTTATCTCTGCATTTCCTGGAGTTTCATCAGTGTCACAGTCCTGATTTGGGTTTTACAGTTCTCAGTTGTAACATTACATACATGTTGCACCTTTTGCTTTACATATTTACTAGACTTGTAGTCTGCATGTAGGCCAGTATCACACGTGTGTGACCCTATGTTCCTCCGTGACAAAGGCTATATGGGAAATTAACTGACTTCTATGGTACAATGGCCAGTAGAGCATATGATCCGCAATGGGTGTTTTTAGATGAACAGGCTGCCCAGGTGCTGTCCACGCCAGCTCACTTTACCCCCGGGCGGCCCACCCCACCAGATGTGTAGGCAGAGCAAACATGGAGCAGGCTGCACCTGTCTCGGAGTAGCCCCACTGGAAGTGCTCCAACCAGAACATCCCAGAACACTGGTGGCAGAACAGGCCAGCCTAACCCGGGGCACTGGCCCAAAGCGGAGTAGTGGTCTGTCTAATGCATGGACCCATGTTGCTTTTTCGCTTTCAGCTGGCTGTTGCCTCAAGCAACACCATAGCATTGCAGACACTCTCTCCTGCAACTTTATGATGTGGGAAGGGGTGCCACTCTGGCAGACCACAAGCCGGGGAAGCCACCAGGTCCATCTGATCTGGACCCTGATGGGGCTAGGTATGGGTGGACGCAGGAGTGCACCCCTGTTGTGGCTCTGGGGTGGGCAGTCCCACACATCTGTCTGAAAACACTCTTTATACAAAAATAAAAAAATAACTGTTGCTAGGTAATTTCCTTATCCATCAGGGTGATGGGTAAAAACAGAGTCAGAAAGTTTGTTGATGGTGTTAACTAAATACTAGAACAGATATAACAGTGATAAAATATGGATATTAAATTAATAAGTACTTTTTCATTGTTTGGTATCACTTTGTCATGTATGTCCTTTTTGCAGTCTACTTATTTTGTACTCCATAACATAATAGATCACCATGGCTCCACTTCAAAAACCATTGAACTCAATAGGATCCTTCTGCTGATTTCATTGGTCTTTGGCTCAAACCCCATTTAGTAATAATTGAAAATAAGTTATTTTAGTGAAAAAAACAAAACAAAAACTAATTAATATTGAAGGTCTAATTGCCTTAGACAGGTAAAACTAACAGACATCTGGAAAGAAAGGTAAAACAGAATTATGTGTCACTGATAATGAATCCCCATAAAATCACTATGGGGAGTGTTGGATCACTATCACAGCTGCCAAATTTCAGTTGGATTTTTGTCTGAGTAAAAAGGGCATAAATACATTAAACAGTAAAATCCTTTACTACACTACAAAATATAAATACATTTCTAGAGTATGTTATAAATCAGTAGAAAATTGTTACAATATATTTCTTCCTGTCTGAAGAATCAGATATATTTATTACTAGCGGCGGAATCACCGGCATTTCCGGTATCCGATAATGCCGGTACTGGGTGTACCGGCATTATCGGATTCAACCCGGTAAATCCGGTCCGGTTACCGGATTTTTTTTTACATTGCAGCCATTTAAATGAATGACTGCAATGTAAAAAACCCAACAAAAAAGTAAAAAACCCTCCCCGAGTCCAGGCTGCATGGGTGGAAGGGGGGACACCCCCCCACCCACCCTGCCCAGCCTGGATTTTTCAACCTAGAACCCCCCCCAGCACCAGCGGCCGCGGCGTCCCAGCAGCAGCCGGTAAGTATAGACCTGATCCCTGGGGGG
>QEPC01003078.1:2489557-2504961 GCA_003113815.1 Sphenodon punctatus | reverse complement strand
AAATCCAGGCTGGGCAGGGTGGGTGGGGGGTGTCCCCCCTTCCACCCGCACAGCCTGGGAGGGGGAGGGGGGAGGAATTTTATTCCATTGATTTCAATGGGGACACAGTGCCCCATTGAAATCAATGGAATAAATCCGGTACCGGTATACCAGATTTAATCCGGGAATCCGGTTTTTTGGGAACCGGAAACTGGTAAATCCAGTATCCGGTAATTGCCCCGGGGTCCCGCCGCTATTTATTACATTTACTGGAGGAAACGGGGTATTGGCCGAATGTGATATTGTGGTCACATGTTTGCTTCTCCAGCAGAATCCCTTAGTACATGATCTCTTGCTGCACCCTTCTTCTCTTTCTGCTGGTCCTGTGTCCTAGTTCCTTTCTACTTCACTTCTCAGGATCCTTCCTCCCCCTTTCTCCACTCTGTGAAAAACAAACAAACAAAACCAATAAGATCATCATTATTATCCTCTTTTCACAGAAAGAGAACAATGGAAATGAAAAAGACAGCAAGTAGCTGAACTTTTATACTCATTGGTTGTTCAATCAATGATCTATATTTGACAAAGGTTTGAAACATACATGACAGTAGAGTGCCAATGTCACACCACGATCCTGACCAGGAAGTCACTTGCAACCCAGTCAAGATTGGATCCATCTGTGGAACAAATGTTAATGTGGTCAGGTCCGGGGTGGAGAGCCACATGAATGTCAATGGGTAAAAACAAATATGCAGGTAGTGGGGAAGTTCCCTAGCCCAAGGCAGAAAACTGCAGTGGCCACTCTCTGGGTC
Source organism: Sphenodon punctatus (assembly GCA_003113815.1). Lineage (NCBI taxonomy): Eukaryota > Metazoa > Chordata > Lepidosauria > Sphenodontia > Sphenodontidae > Sphenodon > Sphenodon punctatus. The sequence continues at coordinate 2,504,170 of QEPC01003078.1, read as the reverse complement.
AGCAAGAGTGCTCCGCACCTGCCCAGTAGCCTCCCCACCTTCCCACGACAGGCAGCTATAGCAACCAATGACAGACACCATGGCCACCCATCATGGTGGCCAATCCAGACCAGGTCAGGAACACCAGGATACCACATGTGATAGCCTGCTGTGGCTTGGTTGGGCAGGCCATTTCCCAAGTGTGTTGACGACTAGCCTGGGCTATGGTCACTGGGATCACAGCCTGGGCCAAATATCTAGATTGCCCCCAACAAATGTGATGGTGGCACACCAAAGTGGGTCCAAGCGGGCCTAAGTGGGCCACTGTCACATTTGTTATCACCCAATCAGAATATTGCTTACATCATCTAGGGTCAAACATTGAAGGTATTAAAAATTATGTGTCTTTGTATCTATGGCCACTTTTACACGGACGCCACCCACCCACAAACACCCGGAAACACCTATCGGATGGGTGGGAGAGCGTCCTTGTAAATGTCCATGGGTGGGTGGGCGGCGCGTGCCCGACCCACCCGCCAATACCCACCAACATGCACAGAGCAGCCGCAAGGGAGTCGGAGCCCTCCGTAGGTCCGATATAAACATATCAGGGATAATAATCTCAAGTCCAGCTGGGCCATGCACACAGCTGAGTTCTAGGAGGAGCTGGACACATTCATCTGCATGGACGGGGACATTTTGGCCTCCCACACACATGGCAGCGCCTTCACCAGGGACAGGTGCAGGGCCCCATGCAGCCCCCCATGACAGACCCCACAGAGCAAGGGGGGGAGGATGTCCGTGATGAGGCCGGCTATGAAGCGGGAGGGGACAACCCTGTCCCACGGGAGGAGGAGGCGCCCTGGAGATCAGAGAGCCGGACCACCACACTCCAAGTGCCCACAAGTCCCACAGGCCATCTGACCAGAGGGACAGGGGGTGTGCACGGAGCAAGCGGAGACCCAGGAGAGTCCCCAGGATGAGGAGGAACAGGATCCAGGTATGATTACCCCAGCGGGGCCAGGCGGGGGAATTGTGGGTGGGACCGGCCTGGACTGAGCCGCTGGAGCTGGGGCCGGGGGTCAGCAAACAGTAATGGTACCCCCTCACATTGTATCTCAAGCCAGCCTGGAGGTGCACTAGGTGGAGGTCACAGAGGAGGATGAGGATGAGGGGGGCCCAGCAGATCCCCCACCATCCAGTGTGCCACTCTCCATAGCAGGGTACACGGGCCATGGAGGGCCCAGGGGCAGAGGTGGGTGGAGGTACAGGGGGAGGCCACATGGGGACGAGTAACCACAAGAAGCAGGGCCCAACAGGGGCGGGGTGGTGGGGATAGGTGGGAGAGGCTGGTGGACCCACAGCGGCCCCCACGGAACACATGACAGACACGGGCCTCACCCACAGCAATCTGCAGCCAGGAGATGATCCCACAAGAGGGCAGGGCAGGGGGGTCCCAAAGTGGAGGGCAGGGGGGAGCTGCCACAATGTGGGGGCCACCCCATCAGGCACCCCAGGACATGTGGTAGAAATGCAGCGAATCACACCGGGTGGAAGCACTAATGTTCTGTCCAACCTATCATTAACAGATCAGGTGCCCGCTCGAGCAAGGGGAGCAGCTGCCGGTGGTGTGGAGCAGAACTGGGAGATATGGGCCGGGAACTGACGCTGGAGGGAGGACCTCAGTAGGGAGTTGCTGGCGGAATCGTAATGGTTAGCCGAGGTGCACTGCCATGAGCTCGCACTCACCAGGGAGCTCATCAGAGGGGAGGGGGACAGGGACTGGGAGTTCCTGGCTGCCATGATGGCCTGGTCCCACACCAAGCACCTCTGGGACAGGTGCCAGGCTGCCATCCTCCAAGGCAAGCAGTGGCGTGCCTGTGACAGGCTGGAGGGTCAGGCCACATGGCTCATGGACCTCCTGGGGGAGGCCATGGAGGCCCTGCGGCGTGACCCCCAGCATGACAGGCCATGCCACAGAAGGAGGGCCGGCAGCTGACCAACACCATGGTGGCTTCCCACTGGTGCTGCTGCCCCCCCTGCATCTCAGCCACCCATGGTTCTCCCAGAAGTAACCCTATCTGGGCCTGGTCCCCGGGGTTCCCACTTGAGGGGCCGTCCGTCCAGACTGAACCCCCCCTGTGGATTCGCCTCTGCTGTCACCACAACCCCTCCACCAGATGGGGATGCCCCCACCCCAAGACCGTGCACCCCAAGTCGAGCAACCGCCCATGGTGGCCTCTCCACCCCCACAGGTAAGGCCACAGCACCCCGGGCCCCCGGTGGTTGTGGGGTGCAACACTGGGAGGCCCCATTGGGCATCCAGGGAACTGCAGGAGGCGGGACCCCGGTAGGGAACACATTGTGAAACCCACACTGAGCACAGGTGGAACACGGGATGGGGAGTGACAGCCATTGCCAGGGGCAAGTGTGCCTGTACAGTGCCACAGTACATGACTGGGCAGGTGCCGTGATACCATGGGTGGCCCATCCTGGGGGAGGCACCTTCAGGGTGCACCCCACGGCACATGTCATGCTCGTGTGGGGAGTAGGGGGCTCCCCGGACTCCTATGGGGCACCCAAGTGCTCGTGCTCTGACAAGGGACAGAGGTGAGTGCACACAGTGATCCCTTAACCCATTCTTGCTCCTCCAAGCAGGGACCAACAGCGGAGGCTGGTGTGGAACAGCCAGTGGATGACAGGGAGGCTGGACCGTCAACCTGGAGAGCCCTGAGATCAGCTGCAGCCAAGGCACACTGACCAGCAAGCCCCATGGTGTGGCCAAGAGGGGGAAAGACTGCCCCAGATGTTGACCCCCACCCCCTTGCATTGTACATATCCCCTCCAATAAAGGTGTTCTCCCTATATCTTGCAGTTGCTTCCTCTGTCCAGGGACATGGGGGGTGGGAGGGGTTGTGTGGTGTGGAGGGGGACACCAGCAAGTTGGGGTGCGGTGCCTCATTCAGGGGAGGTGTCAGGAACAGGTGTGCACTGGACCTGCTCACACGACCCGGCTTGTGTTGGCCGGCGGGCACATACAGGGCTAATGCAACCCGCAGACGACAGTGAGGTGAGGGCGCTCACCGCCAGGCAACCCACAGGACCCGTTCCCTGGACCCAGTGGGCCACACATGGAATAGAGGTCCAGATGCAGGTAATGGGTAGGGCCCAGCAGTTTGGAAAGGGGTCCCAGGCCTACAGACATGGGTGTGGGTCCGGCGCTGGTTGGCAGTCGGCTGCTCGGGCAGCAGTGCGGTGGCAGATGTCATCCCTGTTCCGCTCAGAGCTGCTCAGGGCTGCCCCACCCTGGGCATGTTGGTACAGGGGCACTGGCCCAGCCCAGGGCACCAGTGCAGGGATGCCAGGAGCCCAGCAGGGTACAGTGTCGGATGGACGCCCGCCTCGCCCATCGTACGAGCGCTGCCCTCCTGAGCTTTGCTGCCTTCTGCTGCCATGCCCCCAGCAGGGTGGACTGGCAACTCTGCAGGTGGAGCATGGTAATCTGCCAGAGCAGCATGCACAGCCGCAGGAAGCCCTTGCCCAGGAGGTGCAGCAGCATGGCCCTGGGCAGTAGATCCTCATCCCCCGGAAACATGGTTCTGCTGCTTCCCACTCACTGCCACACACAGCTAGCACTTGCCGTGAGCACAGTGCACTCCGCTGTCCAGTCTGTGCCCACGGCCCACTCTCCCCTGGTGTCGCTGGAGCTCCTCCATGTGCACCCAGCCCAGGATCACCATTCTCTGTGTGCTGCATGGTCCCCTGCTATAGCCCCTCTGCCCCACGCCTGACCGGCAGCAGCGTTCCCCTTATGTACTGTGTAGGCTGGTTGGGGCTGGGCAGCGGTTGGTGCTGCACAGGGTGTGTGCTGGGGCGGCTGCGCATCCCCATGAGTGGGCCGGCCACATGGCCACCAGGGGGGATGGGACCGCATACACCCCTGGGTACCCCTTCCTCCGCAACTGCATAGGCATCCCCCAAACCTGGGTCTGCCTTTGCAAGCTGCAGCAGTGCCCACTGTGGATGCAGTGCCTGGTTCGGCTCCACGCCCTGGCGCAGTGCCTGGCCATGGCCCCCTGTCTTATCTCGGCAGCTGTACAGCATCCCTGCTGTCTTGTGCGTGGGTTGCGGCGCTCTCTCCACAGCGGGTCTGCCTATCTCTGGCATGCAAGGCCATCTGTGGGCGAGGGTATCCGCTCAGTGTGTGCATGTTCCAGTGGCGGCATCCCTCCATCTCCTGCCTGTTGCTTCCCCGGAGTGAGCCCCACTTCTGCCATAGCCGGCCGTTTTGCGGCGCCCTCAACTGGGGATGTCAGGGAGAGGTGGTCTCCCTGTGTGGACATGCTGTTGGGGGCCCTCTGGCTGAGCCCTGATGTGCAGCTGTTGGTGGGCGACCCCCTGTCAGTGGGGGATGGCTTCCGGCTCCTGTCGCAGTACATGTGGATGATGGGTAACCGGGTCAGGGCCCCGGCGTTCCAGGCCTGTTCCCTTGAGCTTGCCTTTGCCCCCCTGTGCCTGCCTCCTTAGGGGCACCCGCCCGCCGTTGTGGTGCCGTAGAACGCTGCGGAGGTAACGGTGGCTCACCTGCTGATGGAGCTATCTGGGTACGGCCTCGCATTGCTGTCTGGGGGCCCCCCTGTTGCTGCCCTGTACACCTGCAGCTCCTGTATGCACGCGGCATCCCACGCGCACCCTCTGACATGGGGGCCCTCCTGTGGGACCTGGGCTTGCTGTCCCCCAAGGTTGGTGGCCGACTCCAGACTGGGGACCCCACCTCTGAGGAGCTCGCTGCCCTTCGATCGGTGAGGGACCTTCCAGCTGTACGGGCTGTGGCTGCAGGTGCATATCAGCTCCCTCCGCACTCCCTGGTGGGTACTCATATGCGCACCAGAGGCTCCCAAAGGGGCCTGCTGCCTGGGGTCACTCAATGAGTGGTATTGGTGGTGGGTGGTCGGCCAGGCACCCTCTGTCCTTGCTTGTGCATTGGTGTGGCCCTGCCCCTCCCCTCCTCTCAGCTGTTGCCCCCTGTTGGAGCAACCCATCATTGGTGGTGGCGATGGATGGGTGGTGGCACCATGGGCTCTGGGCAGCTGAGCATGAGTAGGGGTTGTGCTGTCCCTGGACTTTGGCCCCTCTGATCCCCCTTGGTGCAGGGGTCTGAGCGCTGGTGCCGGGTGCGTGGTCGCTGGCCATATTGACTGGGGTTCTGCCGGGCGGGGGCCGGGGCTTCCTTACCATTCCCAGTCCTGTCCATCCGTGTACTTTCACGGGTGTTTGCCGGGTGCTTCCCGGGATGGGTGTTTGGGCGCTGAGTGTTTACGGTCCCCTCCCCTTTCCTTCCCACAACCCCCATGGTGCTGTCCATGTAAATGTCTCCCTGCTCGGCGTCGCTGGGTGTTTGCTGGGTGTGCTCACCCACCCATCCACACCCATCAGCGCTGCTGTGCCATCCATGTAAAAAGGCCTATGATTCATGTGACTCATTCTTTTTCGGTGTGACCACCTGTGACAAGGATGATGGTGAAACAGGTTAAAATGGCTAAAATGCATGAATAACCCAGTAAGCAACACATGGAGAAAAATTGGCTAGCATTCAACAGACAAACTAGTTGCTCACTGGAAGGATGCTGCTTTGTTTGAAACAGAATTTGTACATGTGCTTCCTGCCTTTTATTTATGGTACTGATAAGGGAAATGAAATACAATAATAATATACACACCTGACAACATATCAAAGATGGGTCAGTCAGTGTCTGGCATTATTATGTTAAGGAGAGAAGAAATAAGGTGAGAATACAGGAATAAAAAAAGATAGCTGACATCATCATTTTTTTCAAAGAAAAGAAAATGGCCGTTTGCTGGATACATTTCGAGATATGTTGTCCAGGAGTTGGTTTGATGAACTGATTCAGAACAAAAGGAATTGGTGCTCTCTTGGGGAGGACTTTCATCCAGCTGTGGCCTGAAATTGAATAATTAATCATGAGAGTGGTGATTTTTATCTGTGATCCTGAAACCATTTACTCACAGGTATTCTGAAAGAAATCATTTGGGAAGATTTGTTGGTGGCTTCAGGACTGTAGCATTTACCACTGCTCTTTTTCAAAACCAGAAAACTAAGAGTTACTTTGGGTAAAAACAAACAAGATGCTGGCCCGCATTAGCCTGCTGTGGCCCAGGGCTCACCTTTATGTGTGGTCCTGTGCTGTCAGATATGGGCCTGCTACTGCCCCGGGACGGGTAGGCAGCTGGGCTGGGATGTGCCCTGGGCCTGATTCCGGGCACCCATCCCAGGCCAAAACTGACCACATGAGCCAACATGGGCCAGCACACTTGTTCGGCCCCACCTTCCCCACTGTGGAGCAGGGCCCGTTATGGCCATGCACCATGGCTGAACATCATGGAGTGGGGGGCGTGGAACTTGGAGTGGAGTGGTAGCACAGGTTGGGGGCCCTGCCCATTGTCGTCCCCCTCCTACCAAGTCATACAGGCAGTGGGATGGTTCCCCCGGTGTCAGACCCATTTGTCCATGTTGCTCTCTGAACCTGAGAGTGGCTGCCATGGTTTTCTGCCTCAGGTTAGGGAGCTACCCCACCACTTGCATGGTTGTTTTTGCCCACTGATGTCCTACCAGCATTGATATCTCTTTCAATTACTCTGTTGAATATGCATGGATTCTGTTTTAGGAAACAAGCATCCTTCCTATCCCTACACTGGACAATCACAAGCTTCAAAGTTTTTATGTACAATTTTTCAATCTTGAAAATCATCTGAATCTTCTGAATGTGGATACTAAAAGGCACAAAGAGACAAGCTCAATTTATTCTAGTCTTTGCATGAGACAGTACTATACCTGTTCAAAAAGGGGGAGAAAATCTATAAGTCTGGCAATACAAAATTATAGGCCTGTTAATTCTACTATTATTAATTCAGGTGGCCGCTTGCTGTTATTGGAATGTTAATGTTATAGCCCAATAAAGGAATGTAGTAATATTGAGGAAATTGTTTCACATAAGACATTGCATCATTTTTCTTCAGGAACACAAATTCCAATTTTCATTTGGAATTAATTTTTGTATTTTAAAAGTACCAAAACTATCAGGTGACAAGAGCAAACTACACACTTAAATTAGCCAATATATGGGCTGACTGGATTTAATGACCTTCAGAAAGAACAGTAAACATGATTAAAAATATCAAACCCACCTACTGTTTGCAGCAGACCCGTTCCATCTGTTTTTGAAGCTTTCAGACTATATGTGGAGATGTTGGAGGGGAAAGTGGAGCCACGGGCTGGGTCCCCTGGTGTGTAGCTGCCCCCCCTTGCCCACTCAGTCCTGAGAGGGAAAAGGCTAGCAGTTGGGAGCCGTCGGCCCAGCTGAGCAGTGTATAATCACTATAGCATCAGCCGGAGACGCGATTCTATTGGACGTGAGAGTGGGAGTAGCCCAGTGGGTCTTTACAAGTGCTGAGCGGTCTGTGGTGTGTGCACCGTGAGCGTTTGCACCTAAGGGCTGTGCGCGCAAAAGTGCACACTTGTGCGCGTGGCCTTTGGCACCAGCAGGTCGGAGGGGCGTTTTACTCTGGTTAAATTACAGCCATGTCAAAAAGTGGCGCTGTCAGCCAGGGGTTATCCCACCTGGTCAATCGCAAGCCAAGCAGCAAAGATTGGATAACTTTATAGTTACTTTTTGTGACCCACTGGAGGACATCTCTGCGGCAAGGCTGTCTGTTACTGTGCCAGATTCTCCAGTAGCCCTGGCTCCTTTAGAAGGGCAGGTGGGTGATTTGACTCCTCCTTCCTTTCCCAGCTTGTCCTCCACTGTTTTCGCTGCAGTGACCCTGCATGGGGATAATTAAATTTACCGATGACTCTCGGAGGTGTCTCACCTGTAGTAAATTCAAATCCCTTTTTGGAACTCCTGGGGGAGCAATGTATTTTGGTAGGGGACCTTATAAAAAAGTTGCTGTCTAGACTCGATCATCTGGTACAATGGTTCAATCCCAGCAGACCCAAATGGCTACAATGCTGGAAATACTAACTAGTACCAATTTGGCTATGTTAGAGGCAATTAGTGTTGGTCCAACAACAAGCCCAAAGTAGTTCAGAGGCCCCGATTACATCAACAATCTGATAAGGGTTCCCCACTTGATGATATAGGTTATGGCTTCCAACATAGATCCAAGGGTGGAAGGGATTTAGGGTTATCTATTATCCATGATTTATCCACTGCCAGATGGTAATTTTCCTAGGTGGAATACTAAGTCGGCAATATGTTGGCACTTGTCTTTTATAATGGGGAATGTTTTATTGGGTGCTGTTAGAGCATTCCAGATCTTGGCATCGGGTCTTAGTATCCAGCATTTAGTTTTGGTTTTTTTATGATCGCTGGGTGGCCCAGAAAATACTGAGGCTGGTTGATTTATTTTTGTCCTGTGCGGTACACGTTGGGGAAGTTTTTAGAAATACTGTGGTCAAGCCATTAATTATGCCCCAGCCTATATTAAGGGCACAGAGTGGTCCCCCTATACCAGGAGGGTCCCCAGTATCTCATCTTCCCCAGGGCAGGAAAGTAGAAGTCTCTTCAACTGGAATTTTGCCTATCAACGAATGTCTCATGAAACTTGCACAAAGCCTGGCAGTTCTGCTCCCTACAGCAAGTACACCTCAGGAGTCGAGGGTTGGGGCAAAGGACTTTGAGCAGTCTTTGTTAGCCCCCTCTCTCCTGGTAGGGCATTCCTCCCTGGAGTGCTCATTGTTAATGGACATTCAGCAGGCTTTGCCATCTGTCCCAATTGTTGTTCAATCTTTAGGAACTGAAGGAGTCTACCTCCAAAGTGATCATCTTATAGTTCCTGAGATGGGGGAATTAGTTTAGCCTCTCTTGAGGTGAGGACTACTCTAAATTACAAGGATAGCCCTATATTAAGGGCGTCTGATGGGGGTTTATGCAGGATCAGTTCCTGGAATATTGCTGGGTGGAAAACTAAGTCGAGTGATGGTGCTTTTTTGTCTTTTTTGCAAAGTTTTCATATCATTATGCTCCAGGAAACCTGGGTGGTTGCCCCTATTGAGCTGCCTGCTGAGCTCTCCCAGTATGTGGTGTATGTTTTGTCAGCAATGCCATCCTCTGCGGGGAGGCCTAGTGGGGTATTGGCCTGCCTTCTGCACACTGGGATGGGCATCCTAGTACAGCGAGTGGTTGAACTCCCTTCCTTTTTGTTGGGCCTGGTTGTAGAATGCTCTGGCAGGGTTTGGATCCTCTTGAATGTGTACATCTTTCCAAGGCATACCAGTTGGGAGTCTGGGATCAATTGGAGGCTTGTATCGAGGACTTCATGATAACTTTCCCTTGTGCTTTCATATTAATTTTGGGTGATCTGAGTGCAAGATTGGGAAGATCCAATCAAGATCTACTCCCTTATTGCCCTTCTATTGATTTATGGTACCCTTTTGCTGGACCCCCAAGATTAGGTAAAGATTTAGTTATTAACCAGTCTGGTATTAGACTGGCTGGTTTGATGTTGGTCTTTGAGTTGTGTGTACTTAACAGCTTATATGTTGCCGATATCCCAGGAGAATTTACATATCTTGGTTGGAGGAGTTCAAGCACCATAGATTTGGGGTTGGTATCATTTAATGTTTTGCCAAATGTTGTTGATTTCCATGTAGGGACTATTTTGATAAGTGTCCATCTACCCCTGGAGTTTGCTCTGCAAGCCTTTTTTAAGCATGAGGGAATAAGTTCCTTGGGCCATGTAACAGCGGGGGGATCTGAGTAGGAAGCTCCCTTAAGACTTACTCTTGTAAACTGGGACGTGATTTCATCTTTCCCATTCTCTGCTTGGCAAAGTGAGGTTTTGGTGGACTCCCATGAGGCTTTAATGAGTGCCACTAGACCTGAGTAAGTTATAGTTGCCTATAATGGTCTGTGTTTACAGATACAGGCAGGGCCCCGAGTCTTCTGCGCTTCTGCGATTCGCGGAATTTTCGCAGAATCCTGCCCTAGGCAGGATTATCGCAGAAACTGGGAAAATCCCCGCGGAATTTCCCTTCCTTGGCGGTGAGTCAATCCAGGACCTGCTTTAGATGTGTATAAGAGACAGGTCCATTATTATGGGGGGTGGGAGGGGTTGTGTGGTGTGGAGGGGGACACCAGCAAGTTGGGGTGCGGTGCCTCATTCAGGGGAGGTGTCAGGAACAGGTGTGCACTGGACCTGCTCACACGACCCGGCTTGTGTTGGCCGGCGGGCACATACAGGGCTAATGCAACCCGCAGACGACAGTGAGGTGAGGGCGCTCACCGCCAGGCAACCCACAGGACCCGTTCCCTGGACCCAGTGGGCCACACATGGAATAGAGGTCCAGATGCAGGTAATGGGTAGGGCCCAGCAGTTTGGAAAGGGGTCCCAGGCCTACAGACATGGGTGTGGGTCCGGCGCTGGTTGGCAGTCGGCTGCTCGGGCAGCAGTGCGGTGGCAGATGTCATCCCTGTTCCGCTCAGAGCTGCTCAGGGCTGCCCCACCCTGGGCATGTTGGTACAGGGGCACTGGCCCAGCCCAGGGCACCAGTGCAGGGATGCCAGGAGCCCAGCAGGGTACAGTGTCGGATGGACGCCCGCCTCGCCCATCGTACGAGCGCTGCCCTCCTGAGCTTTGCTGCCTTCTGCTGCCATGCCCCCAGCAGGGTGGACTGGCAACTCTGCAGGTGGAGCATGGTAATCTGCCAGAGCAGCATGCACAGCCGCAGGAAGCCCTTGCCCAGGAGGTGCAGCAGCATGGCCCTGGGCAGTAGATCCTCATCCCCCGGAAACATGGTTCTGCTGCTTCCCACTCACTGCCACACACAGCTAGCACTTGCCGTGAGCACAGTGCACTCCGCTGTCCAGTCTGTGCCCACGGCCCACTCTCCCCTGGTGTCGCTGGAGCTCCTCCATGTGCACCCAGCCCAGGATCACCATTCTCTGTGTGCTGCATGGTCCCCTGCTATAGCCCCTCTGCCCCACGCCTGACCGGCAGCAGCGTTCCCCTTATGTACTGTGTAGGCTGGTTGGGGCTGGGCAGCGGTTGGTGCTGCACAGGGTGTGTGCTGGGGCGGCTGCGCATCCCCATGAGTGGGCCGGCCACATGGCCACCAGGGGGGATGGGACCGCATACACCCCTGGGTACCCCTTCCTCCGCAACTGCATAGGCATCCCCCAAACCTGGGTCTGCCTTTGCAAGCTGCAGCAGTGCCCACTGTGGATGCAGTGCCTGGTTCGGCTCCACGCCCTGGCGCAGTGCCTGGCCATGGCCCCCTGTCTTATCTCGGCAGCTGTACAGCATCCCTGCTGTCTTGTGCGTGGGTTGCGGCGCTCTCTCCACAGCGGGTCTGCCTATCTCTGGCATGCAAGGCCATCTGTGGGCGAGGGTATCCGCTCAGTGTGTGCATGTTCCAGTGGCGGCATCCCTCCATCTCCTGCCTGTTGCTTCCCCGGAGTGAGCCCCACTTCTGCCATAGCCGGCCGTTTTGCGGCGCCCTCAACTGGGGATGTCAGGGAGAGGTGGTCTCCCTGTGTGGACATGCTGTTGGGGGCCCTCTGGCTGAGCCCTGATGTGCAGCTGTTGGTGGGCGACCCCCTGTCAGTGGGGGATGGCTTCCGGCTCCTGTCGCAGTACATGTGGATGATGGGTAACCGGGTCAGGGCCCCGGCGTTCCAGGCCTGTTCCCTTGAGCTTGCCTTTGCCCCCCTGTGCCTGCCTCCTTAGGGGCACCCGCCCGCCGTTGTGGTGCCGTAGAACGCTGCGGAGGTAACGGTGGCTCACCTGCTGATGGAGCTATCTGGGTACGGCCTCGCATTGCTGTCTGGGGGCCCCCCTGTTGCTGCCCTGTACACCTGCAGCTCCTGTATGCACGCGGCATCCCACGCGCACCCTCTGACATGGGGGCCCTCCTGTGGGACCTGGGCTTGCTGTCCCCCAAGGTTGGTGGCCGACTCCAGACTGGGGACCCCACCTCTGAGGAGCTCGCTGCCCTTCGATCGGTGAGGGACCTTCCAGCTGTACGGGCTGTGGCTGCAGGTGCATATCAGCTCCCTCCGCACTCCCTGGTGGGTACTCATATGCGCACCAGAGGCTCCCAAAGGGGCCTGCTGCCTGGGGTCACTCAATGAGTGGTATTGGTGGTGGGTGGTCGGCCAGGCACCCTCTGTCCTTGCTTGTGCATTGGTGTGGCCCTGCCCCTCCCCTCCTCTCAGCTGTTGCCCCCTGTTGGAGCAACCCATCATTGGTGGTGGCGATGGATGGGTGGTGGCACCATGGGCTCTGGGCAGCTGAGCATGAGTAGGGGTTGTGCTGTCCCTGGACTTTGGCCCCTCTGATCCCCCTTGGTGCAGGGGTCTGAGCGCTGGTGCCGGGTGCGTGGTCGCTGGCCATATTGACTGGGGTTCTGCCGGGCGGGGGCCGGGGCTTCCTTACCATTCCCAGTCCTGTCCATCCGTGTACTTTCACGGGTGTTTGCCGGGTGCTTCCCGGGATGGGTGTTTGGGCGCTGAGTGTTTACGGTCCCCTCCCCTTTCCTTCCCACAACCCCCATGGTGCTGTCCATGTAAATGTCTCCCTGCTCGGCGTCGCTGGGTGTTTGCTGGGTGTGCTCACCCACCCATCCACACCCATCAGCGCTGCTGTGCCATCCATGTAAAAAGGCCTATGATTCATGTGACTCATTCTTTTTCGGTGTGACCACCTGTGACAAGGATGATGGTGAAACAGGTTAAAATGGCTAAAATGCATGAATAACCCAGTAAGCAACACATGGAGAAAAATTGGCTAGCATTCAACAGACAAACTAGTTGCTCACTGGAAGGATGCTGCTTTGTTTGAAACAGAATTTGTACATGTGCTTCCTGCCTTTTATTTATGGTACTGATAAGGGAAATGAAATACAATAATAATATACACACCTGACAACATATCAAAGATGGGTCAGTCAGTGTCTGGCATTATTATGTTAAGGAGAGAAGAAATAAGGTGAGAATACAGGAATAAAAAAAGATAGCTGACATCATCATTTTTTTCAAAGAAAAGAAAATGGCCGTTTGCTGGATACATTTCGAGATATGTTGTCCAGGAGTTGGTTTGATGAACTGATTCAGAACAAAAGGAATTGGTGCTCTCTTGGGGAGGACTTTCATCCAGCTGTGGCCTGAAATTGAATAATTAATCATGAGAGTGGTGATTTTTATCTGTGATCCTGAAACCATTTACTCACAGGTATTCTGAAAGAAATCATTTGGGAAGATTTGTTGGTGGCTTCAGGACTGTAGCATTTACCACTGCTCTTTTTCAAAACCAGAAAACTAAGAGTTACTTTGGGTAAAAACAAACAAGATGCTGGCCCGCATTAGCCTGCTGTGGCCCAGGGCTCACCTTTATGTGTGGTCCTGTGCTGTCAGATATGGGCCTGCTACTGCCCCGGGACGGGTAGGCAGCTGGGCTGGGATGTGCCCTGGGCCTGATTCCGGGCACCCATCCCAGGCCAAAACTGACCACATGAGCCAACATGGGCCAGCACACTTGTTCGGCCCCACCTTCCCCACTGTGGAGCAGGGCCCGTTATGGCCATGCACCATGGCTGAACATCATGGAGTGGGGGGCGTGGAACTTGGAGTGGAGTGGTAGCACAGGTTGGGGGCCCTGCCCATTGTCGTCCCCCTCCTACCAAGTCATACAGGCAGTGGGATGGTTCCCCCGGTGTCAGACCCATTTGTCCATGTTGCTCTCTGAACCTGAGAGTGGCTGCCATGGTTTTCTGCCTCAGGTTAGGGAGCTACCCCACCACTTGCATGGTTGTTTTTGCCCACTGATGTCCTACCAGCATTGATATCTCTTTCAATTACTCTGTTGAATATGCATGGATTCTGTTTTAGGAAACAAGCATCCTTCCTATCCCTACACTGGACAATCACAAGCTTCAAAGTTTTTATGTACAATTTTTCAATCTTGAAAATCATCTGAATCTTCTGAATGTGGATACTAAAAGGCACAAAGAGACAAGCTCAATTTATTCTAGTCTTTGCATGAGACAGTACTATACCTGTTCAAAAAGGGGGAGAAAATCTATAAGTCTGGCAATACAAAATTATAGGCCTGTTAATTCTACTATTATTAATTCAGGTGGCCGCTTGCTGTTATTGGAATGTTAATGTTATAGCCCAATAAAGGAATGTAGTAATATTGAGGAAATTGTTTCACATAAGACATTGCATCATTTTTCTTCAGGAACACAAATTCCAATTTTCATTTGGAATTAATTTTTGTATTTTAAAAGTACCAAAACTATCAGGTGACAAGAGCAAACTACACACTTAAATTAGCCAATATATGGGCTGACTGGATTTAATGACCTTCAGAAAGAACAGTAAACATGATTAAAAATATCAAACCCACCTACTGTTTGCAGCAGACCCGTTCCATCTGTTTTTGAAGCTTTCAGACTATATGTGGAGATGTTGGAGGGGAAAGTGGAGCCACGGGCTGGGTCCCCTGGTGTGTAGCTGCCCCCCCCTTGCCCACTCAGTCCTGAGAGGGAAAAGGCTAGCAGTTGGGAGCCGTCGGCCCAGCTGAGCAGTGTATAATCACTATAGCATCAGCCGG
>QEPC01003078.1:2459061-2488099 GCA_003113815.1 Sphenodon punctatus | reverse complement strand
TGGGTTTCCTGCTTTTCCATGTGGTTTTTCTGGGTGGGTTTCCTGCTTTGTTATGTGAGTCGCAGAATTTTGCCATATGGGTTGCAGAATTTTCCATTTTGGGTCGCAGAATTTTGGAAAATATTTTGCAGAAGAATCGGGGCCCTGGATACAGGCTTTGATTGCTAGCCATCTTTCCCCCCCAAATATTGCGAAGCCAGACAGAGTTCAGCCCGGGTTTGATGGGGATTGTTTCAGGTCAAAATGTTCTTATCACACACTCTACAAGCAATATCGGCAAGGTAATTTATCTAGGTTACCCGAGCAGTACTTCCAGGCCAAACGGGATTATAAAAAGATAATCAAGGCCAAAAAGCAATTATACTATACGTCTCGTTGAACCAAGGAGGCGGCCAGGTCTGGCAAATCAAGGCGTTTTTGGTCCCTGATTAAGACTGGAACCACCGCAAGGGTAGTTAGGCCGGCAGTGATGGTAACATCTTCTGATTGGGTTGCCCACTTTAGTGCCCTATATTCAGCACGTACACCACAGGCTGAGGGTGAAGTGGAGTTGGGTACCTTACCTGTTTGTCCCCCTGTACTCTTGGAGTAGGTGTTAGACCTCCTATCGACTTGTAAAAATCATAAGGCTGCAGGAAGGGATGCATTACCGATCGATTTGGTTAAGGGCTATAAAGATTGGTGGGCTCCTATGCTGGCTGTACTATTCACAGAGATTAATCAGACGGGCTTAATGCCAGTCTAGTGGAACCAAGCCATTGTTGTGCCTATTTTTAAAAAGGGGGATAGAGCAATTCCAGCTAATTATAGGCCAATTATTCTTCTGCCTGTTATAAGTAAATTGTATGCTAAATATTTGGCTTTAAAGTTTAAAGTTTAAAGGCCTGGTTTGGGGAAGCTAATATTATTCATCCGGAGCAGACAGGCTTTCAGAGAGGTAGGTTGACAATTGACCAGTGCCTGATACTGCTTCATCTGGCCCATAAGTACCAGGAAAAGAACGGTCGCTTATATGTGGCCTTTCTGGACCTGAGGACTGCTTTTGATCTGGTGAACAGATCCTTGCTATGGGCAAAGTTATCAAGTATGCAGATGGATAGACGACTTTTATTTTTGATTCAGTGACTTTATATCAATTCCAAACTTACAGTTAAGCTCTTCTCGGCTGGGCATATGTCTCATGAGGTTTCTGTCCACAGAGGGGTGAGGCAACGTTGTGTCCTTGCCCCAACCCTCTTTAATCTTTTTTTTAATGATGTGGTTCCGTTAATGGCACAACTATGCTTTTTCCCACCTAGGCTGGCTACCTGTTATATAGGTAGCCTGCTTTTCGCAGACGAACTTGTGTTGCTTTCTCAAAAAAGAGTTGGGTTAAATAGGTAATTGCAGGCTGTTGCTCAATATTGTGATGATAACACCATGGAAATTAATTATCAAAAATCTAAAATAACGGTGTTTGCCAGGGCTCAACGTGTTTATACTAATGTGCGGAACGTGGGAGGCAGACGGTCCGAGCAGGTAAAGACTTTTAAATATTTAGGCCTCCTTTTCTGCAGTGTTGGGTCATGGCATCATCATATTAGGGGTGCCGAGTCCTCGGCGGGCAGGGCTGCTTTGGCAATTCAAAAATTATTTGTCCGTTCTGGGGGGCTTGAGATTAAAATAGCCTTGGAGGTGTTTAACGCTAAGGTGGGTGCCCAGTTTCTTTTTGGTGCTGAGCTGTGGGTTCTGTTTAGCACACAGCCCTTGGATCAGACTCACACAAAATTTTTGCACTCCCTTACTAGATCGCCGAGAGGCACTCCAAAGGCAGCGCTCCGGCTTGAGTTGGGTCAGCGTAGTTGATCTTTCAAGGCTTGGCAAGCTGCCCATAAGTTATGGCTCAGGGTCATGTGTCTAGGGTTGGGAGGTTTGTTCCCCTTCTTGAGGGATGATTCCTTCTATAGTAGTTGGGCTACAAAGGTTGAAGACCATTTAATGACCCTGGGCTTGTCACGAGAGTACTTTTGTGCTAAACACTTTCAGGTGGCCTCTCGAGAGGTCTTAATCAGATGGCGGGATTTAGACCATCAGGACAGTCGGGCTAGTGTGGGACAGTCCCTGAATATGAGAAGTTATTTAAATTGGGCACCCCCTATGGATTCCACGATTTCCTATCTTAATCTATCTTTTCCGGTCAGAGGTAAATGGTTATTTATGTCTGCCCGGTTCAATGCTCTCCCTTCAAAGATTTTGGAAGGGAGACTAACCTCTATTCCATTTTTTGATAGGTTATGTCCATGTGATTTTCTGGAGGTCAAAACAACTGCTCATATTATCTGCTCCTGTAGACTTTATGATGATCTAAGGGATAAATTTCTTGGAAAATTCCTTTCTGAACATTTAGGTAGGACCCAGAGTGCCCTGGCTGACATGGTTTTGGCTAATGGGAAGGATGAGATTATTATTCAGGTTATTTCATTTCTAATCAAGGCATTTGCTAGGAGGAAGTTGTTTTGGAGGTTTAAATTGCCCCTTGTTGTTTGACGGCTTATTAATTGTTGCTAGTGTTTTAACTGTTTTATTTGGATCCTTTTAAGGTTCCCCTTTTCTTTTCTGGTTTTTGTTGCTGGTTTAGTATTTTTAGCAATTTTGTTGTATTATTGTCATGGATTTTTTGTTCTGCCTTGTTTTGTCTTGTTTTGTTTGTTATATGTTATGTTTGTTATGGCTATGGCCACGGCCACAGCCACGTCAATAAAGGTCAAAGTTGAAGTTGACTATATGTTTAGGAGAATGAAGCAGAGATCCAGAAACCATTTCCTCTGGTGTAGTCCTGTAGGCTTCACTAGGGTTATTCCAGAATAAGTAATTGAGTGGATTGTTTGTCCACTCACATAGGTGAACATAGAAGTTATAATGGCATGGCAGAGACCTGATCTGTACTGGGTTGAGTCATGGCTGTGATCAGGTCAGGGCACTGACCACACGTGACCCTGGCCAGGGAGCCATCCTAGCACCTGGCTGGTTGGGGGCCACAAAAAAAGAAAATGGTATGACCCATTCAGTACTGCTGGCTTGCTAAGAGGTTTACTGTCTAAATTCCAATATATCTTGACGCTCTTGCTTGATATCCTATAGAACTATGCTTCAGTGGCACCCTCCTCTGCACCCGCTGCACCCAAGCACCCCACCCCTCACCATGACGGGCAGACATGGTGGCCATAATCTGGGATGGGTCACAGCGGGCCATAACATACATTCTAACCCACTGTGACCCACTTTACCCTGCACTGACCACAGTTGTGACTTTGGCACCTTTCCAAGTAACAGCCCGAGCTAGCCACCAACACACCTGGGGCAAACATCTGTGGGCGGAAGCACAAATGGAACAAAGCTAGCCAGATCAGATCACTGTCACATTTGTTTTTACCCACTAGGGTACTATGACCATTTTTTCATGGATGGGTGTAGGATGGGTGTTCTGGCGTGGTGGATGGAGGTGGGTGGGTGTCCCTTTACACTGAAGTCAGTATGAAACACCATTTACGCTTGCTTAATTCAGGTATTCATTTCTGGTTTTGAGTTGTTTCCCCAAGCTTCTTTGATATTTTCAGTTATTTTGTTTCAGATATATTTGGCCTAATAACCGAATATCTGAACAAAAGTGACCAGAAAAACAGGGATATTACAAATATGTGAATATTTGATTTGGTGTGAATATTCATTTGCATACTTGGAATGTTATCTGATCATGTGAATAATATTCACAAATACAAAACCTGCTGTTTGTTTCAGCACTTGGCTGTGGAAGTAGAATGGTATGGCAATGGGAAGACAAGTTCTGGATCTTGTCAGTGTTGCTCTCTTCAAAATGCTGGATCCTTTGGCACGCAAAGAATTATGAAGATTTCTGAATATATATTTCTCCGTTAGCTGTCCCTCATGCACATTCAATTCTCTCTGAAAAGAACAAATGTTATCCTTTCTATCCAAAATATATTTATTTTAGCCTAATTCAAAGACCACTGAAATTAATGAGAACTTTATATTAACCTCACTGACATTTAAATCAGGCCTTTAGTAAAAAAAAAACAAAAGGAATGAAAATTACAAAAGAATTTTTAAAAATGATTGCTTGAAATAGTTTAATCAGCTGTGTAAGAAAATATACCAAGAGTGTTCTGTTAAAGACTGTTTCATAAGCAAGAAAAAGTTTGCCAGTTATTTCTTTTTTGTACCCCCTCCAAAGAGAACGATCCAAGAATACATTAACATCACTTTGGAGGACTCTTTTATGTTCTTTGGAAACTGCTTGGGAATTGTTTGGAAACTTCAGTAAGTGTTTTCATAGTATGACTGGCTCTTAAACTTGTCACTTTGAGACATTTTTCATTCTGCCTCTCCTGGCAAGAATATTAACAAACTGTAGTCAAGAACGTTGCTAAGTGAAAGGCTTGTTATTTTCCTGTTAGGCTGAGAAAGAAAGGAGAGCAAAGCCAGGTCTTATGGGGTTCATCTGCCTCAATGCATTTCCCAAGTGCTGAAAAAACTTTGAGTCCTGAGGAACCTACTGAAGCCAAAGGACAATCTTCAGTCTTGGTCTCAACTCTGGAAGGAAAAAAATGAAGCATTATGTCAGTAACTGAAAGATATGGAAATCAGATTTGCTGCCATGAAGAAGCAGGCAATACCTAGAATACATAGCACACTATAAATTTTAACTAACAGTGAAAGGGGAGGGGAGTGTTGATCAAAGAGAACGATGGTTTACCTTGACAGAGTACTCAAAGAACAGAGTCTGACAGCGATGGAGCAGTTACCTACATATTTTGGGACTCCCTACTCAAATGAAGGAGAGGAATGAAAAGCAAGATGAAAAGATACAAGGAGAAACTTAATCAGAGCTTTGGTGTGGAATTTTGGGAACACATTGTGCTCCAGTGTTCAAAAGAGAAATTGTGTTCTTTTTATTAACATTGGCCCCAAGCTGCTTTTTGCATACAGACTGCTGTCAGCTGAGAAACATGGTGAGCTGAAGCAAATTGTAACAATTCACAGTGGCCCTGATCCAGAGTCAATTAAAAGCAATGGGAGACAGTCCCCAGAATGATTGCCATGGGCCTTTGGACTGGGCTCAATGGGCAACTTTCACAGAAAACACAACAAACAAAATCATTAGCATCAGCTTTTCATCTTAACTCTCCTTACCCAGAAGAGCTTCCAACACATTTGCAATTCAGTTACTTGCAAGGTCTTGTAAATACCTACAAATCATGTAGAAGCAAGTAACCCAACACTTTTTGATTGATCACACTTAGGCGGTTTTTAAACGAGACAAATCCAGTGCCTGTTTGTTTAAACAGCAGCTGGATTTATTCTTCGTCTGAAAATGAAACGCACTTTGCACACACATGTATTGAGCCCCAATTCATTTTTGAACAACATTTTTTCCCCTACCTGGACAAACGCGTTTTGAAGAAAAAGCACATGTTGACAGCGATCCCATCATCTAAATCAAATAGTCGCCTTCTCTCATCCTGCGAATCAGCTCGGAGACGTGATTGATGTAAACGCATGCACACACAGATCATTAATGGCCATTTTCTGTTCGCGCTCTTTTCTGAGTCCAGGTCAGTTGAAGGCACGCAAAGCAGGAGAGGTTTCAGACTGGTGCTTTGAGCTAGCGGCGTGGGGTATGGAGATTTGAGTATGTGTGGTGCAGGGGTATGGATGTTTGGGTGTGTGTGATATGAGGGGCTGTGAGACGGTCTCCTTCCCCACAGCTCGAATGAGTTGTGATAGGAGCGCAGCCCTTTACTTTGATGTGCTACCAAAAGACAAAAGGGTCAAATTTATGTACTGTTTCAACTTATGGAATCAATACATCTCTTGCTATTGGAAATTAAGAGTAAAATTTATGAAACAAAATCCTTTAATATACTTTCATAGTAATTTAAATTACAAGGAATCATTCCATTATTTACCTTAATTTATCAACCTAGATACAGTAGTGGAAGATGTCTTTGGCTTCAGACACATCAATTTAAAAGTCTAAACCATTGCACTGGTCCAGGACTGAGACCAGGGTTTTCATTAAAATCTGGGGTCAAGACAGATTTCAGAAATTTCTTGGCGACACGTATCAAAACATGGAGATATTTCAGGAGATATCAACCATTATGGCAGAGTGAGGCTATAGAAGGACCCCTGCCCAGCTGCGAGCCAAAGCGAAGGCTCTTCATTTGGAATACAAAAAAGTAAAGGTTCACAATGGCAAATCTGGTAGCGATCACCTGGTTTGGGAGTATGAAGAACTACTTGACAACTTCTTACATCTAAATGGAGAAGTAGTAATACTGATCGTGTGTGCCAATAAAGTAATACGTACCGGAGGACACAAAGCGAGTCATGATGACCATGCTGTGCGACCTAATGTGGAGGAAATGGGTATAGATGATAAGTCTAGAAGTGTTTTCCCAACCCAGGATATGATACGCAATGATGATGGCAGTAACGACGAAGGCTCTACTTCATCCAGTGATGAAACTGTAATAGGTAGGCCAGTGCACGTGGCTGAATGTCCTGTGACTAACAACATGGCCCCTAACAGCAACGACACTGAAGGAGAAGGTAAATAAGCAGATACAGTACAGCATTCGAAGCCCCACTAATACTACTGTACAGTACAGTGCCAGTACACACCAATATTATATCATGCCGCTTCCTGTATATCAAATGACTTAACGCAGGTTCACACTATGTATTAATAGCTTAATTTTCTTAACGACAAAATGAAAAGGTGTCTGATACACTCTCATCACTTATCATTAACAAAACATTATTTTTGAACCAGTACTGTATATGAATTGAATTTGGTTGTCTTTCAGCAGATGAGCCGGCACCAAGCACCAGCCAAAATGTGGTTTAACCAAGACTCAGACTTACTTCTGCAAACAGAATGCAAATACTGCGTGGACAGCGATCGAGGGGAAGAAGTGCATTAGATGAGACCTCCTGAAGCAGAGCCAAGCAGCGGTAACCGAGATATCCTCCAGTCTGAAAGTTACCATGGCAGATTCTATTAACTGCACCAATGAAAATCATGAATAACTTATTGAACTTCTGTGGGAACTGCATCATGAAAAAATTGAATGCAATCAGCAGTCCAGAAAAATGTACATTACGGAGCTACAAAATGTGGCATCCGCTGTGGAAGTTATCGCAAACAGGCTGATCAGGGAACCCAATAATACCCTGGTTGGTCAGGAAAATTTGTTAAGTTTAAATGTTATAATTCCCAACAATGGGGATGATGCTGAAACCATTATTCCTAATGCTGTCGAGCTGCCGTGCGACGCAGCTTGCAGTACCCAACAAGAACTGGGATAACGTCCTGTCCAACAGATATCCATCGAGGATGAAGAGCAAATCCATACTGCAGCAGAGCACTCCACTGCCAAGCCCAAAAGAACACAACAAAATGTGGTCCCTTCCAGAAGGTACTCCCAAAGTACCTTTGTTAGGGCTTTCACGTAGCTTTTTATAGTCTACGAATTGTTCAACAGACAATGCATAAACACTAATCTGATTTGTGTTGTGAATTTTGTATCGAGAAGTTTATTAAAACAGTGATGTTGGGCATACATTATGTTTGACGATGGTCATAACTCTACAATAATGTTCAAGGTTTTCAGGGGGGGGAAATTTCACAAGCCTTCTGATAGGTTCTGTTAATCAGTTTGAATGTTAACCGTGCAGTATGTAAACTAGCGCATGTCATTTGTTTTTCTTTTTTTTGGTTTTCTTATAATGTTTTGCAAACAGTATAAAGCACCCACCGCTCTGGTGACCATAGGTGACTATGGAATTGTTAAAGGAGGGGCCCACTAAGAATGTGTGATATCTCTTCCAAGTGTTCTTTGTGAGATGAGACAGCGTGCGTTCAACACTCTGGAGTCACTGTGATGAAGGGCCAGGATAACCTTTTTGACAGCGTACTTGTACATTTAGGAATTTTGAGTGTGAAGGAGTTGTTAAGATGTAAGTGGATTGATGTCACAGCAAGTGATCCCGGTGTGTGAGTTCATGTGTGTGGATGGTAGTAGAACTGTGTGATCTGAAAATGCTAGGACTGAAAGTGGGTGTGTTTTTATTTGTAGAGGCAGTGTGTGTGTGTGTGTGTGCGTGTGTGCGAGACAGTGTGTGTGCAAAACAGAGTGTGTGTGTGTGTATGTATGTTTCCTTCCCCTGTGAAAACCTGTCACAAGCAAAGACAGTTAATTTTCAACATAGGTCCACAACAATTGTTAGTGTACTGTTCAGTAAAGCAATTTGACTAGTACAGTTGTAATTAGTTACAGTAGATGCGACAATAAAGGAGGGTCATTCTCAGAGGATTCTTTCTTATATTTTTCAAAGATTAAATTTATAAATACATTTCTTCTGGATTACTGCAACATAACTATACCAAATTACTGTATGTTGCAGATGGACAGTTCATACCCAAAGATGCTGATGGATTCATGTCCATCCAAAATCATCTGAGTTGTGGTTATGCTTGAATTCAATATCAGTAATCCAAAGATAAGCTCAGTATTATAAACTGAATTGCAAAACTGTCTGTACTCCTGAAGCCTTTGCTGTCTAAATCTTCAGAATTAAGTGAACTGCATGTTAGTGAGAATAAAACTATTGGCGTATACAAATGTTTGTATGCATTTCTTTATCCCTGCATTTCAACTGTTGCAGCAATGCTGCCATATCATGCAATGGTGCATGCGCAAGCAAGAACTAGAACTGTAATATATCTGTGAAGGATCTGTTTATTTACACTGTCTAATAACAGCCTTTAATTCCACCAAGGCAAGCTACTGGCGGTGTGCAATGATAATCCAGTGTATGGAGGGAAAGGAAATGCAGGAGGTTCCACCAACTCTACCTTAAACCCACATAATTGGTTTAAGTACGGGCACATTCAGTTACAACACTGTTGAATGGAAGTATTTATAAAAAAAAATTGTAAGGGAAACACTACAAGAGCCTCTTTTAACTAAAATCGCTGGGGGGAAGAGAAGTATCCCTTTATCCCTCATAAATCCTTTCTTAAAAATATTCTCATTTCCTCTGATCGGCCTGAATTTTTATTATACTGATCCACTCAATGGTGTTCCTTTGGTCTGTGAACCTCAACTTTTGCCAGCTGGGCCCGTCCGCTGGTTGGTTTTTTTGTTTGTTTGTTTGTTTTTTAACAAGGGCAGCAACTGTGCCAGAGACCGCAATATTTCAGAAATGTTAAAAACGTTCTCTCTTCCTCCGCTCCCCTGTTCCTACGTATCTCTCCATGCTCCCCTTAGAATCAGATTCCCCCTTAGATTTCAGAATATGGGTGGTGATGTGTATATTTCTGTATCACTTCACGTGCCAGGTTCATTGCTGGTACTATGTAAAAGTGTATTATGAGTAGTAAAAGTTATAAACAAATAATTTTAGCTTTGGAGAAGGACTCCTTCCCAAATGAAATTATAGGGCTGTGATGTGATTTTGAATGACAAAAAGGTTGAAATGTATAGTATGTTGCCACTGATGAACAAAATACCTCTCATTGTATTGCAGGGAAAAAAAAGGGGGGGGGGAGAATATTTAATGTTAATAGCAAGCTGCTTTAAAAATGTAAACATAGAATTCATCAGATAGCAAATATTTTTATTTTTTAATAACAGGTTAACTGACATTCTCGAAAAAGTTGGAAACAACATTTATTTATTTATTTATTTATTAGATTTTTACCCCACCCCTCCTAAAACAGCTCGGGGCGGCTTACAACAAAAATCAAATACAAATATAAAACCAATCTATAAAATACATTAAAATACTTAAAAAGTACTGAAAACACAAAAAAGTTCTAAAACATATAGAAAAATAGTGTCATATAAAAATAAACTTACAAATATGAAAAGTATTTGAATTTACAGAAAGCTGTACAGAGCAATGGAAAAGGGCATGAAACTTTAAAAAGTAAAAGTAAAACTGCAGTGATTAAGAAAAAAATTGAAAACTTAGTCAGGGATGTAAATAAGCGCTTCTCTCCCCCCTCCCCCCCTTTGGTGGACCGGCACCCTCTCCATCCTCCCTTCTCTGTTCCATTCGGAAAAGCATCTGCTGCATGAGGGCCTGCAGCTGGTGCGCCTCCTCTCTGCGGGCCTCTTGTTCCTTCTCCAGTTGTTCACCTAATCAGTAAAAGAAAATTGGATTGAGGAAACAGTATGTTAATGAATACTACTTACCTGATAGTAGCTCAAGTTACTTTGCATGGATCACACCGGTAGTACTCACAAAGCCGGTCTTGTAGAAGAGCGAGACCTTGATAGACCAAGGCAATGTTACCTAGTCTCTCTACGGTGTATGTGGCACACCGCCAAAGAGCTACTCCTATATAAAATTTAAAAGGGAATAAAAAAGAAAAAGAAAAGGAAATTAGTGCAGGATCCAAAGGGAAATTCAGAAAAACTTCTCCAGCACTCATCATTTCTTTGACCGATGATACATTAATTTGTGGGCACTTACCAAACAGAAGCAAGCGCTCCATTGCTGCAGCAAGGAGGATGGGTTGTGTGGTCGCTTTCCGCTCTGTATACTGATCAGGTGATATGCGTGAGTGTCAGTCAATGCCCTACGTTGCCCTTAATCGAACCGGTGCAAGCCTAGGTAAAAGGCATCACTGAGGCCAGGTAAGCCATGGTAAGTGCTGGCAGATCCTTAAGGAATATCAACCACGCCAGCGCATAATTTAAAGGGGCCAGGTATGCAATAGCTAGGGCAACAGTGACTGATGCAGCAGGGGTATGTGGCGAGAATGGGGGAGTTTTAATAACAGCAGGTTTATTAAGTTCAGTACATTCTCTTTGCAGTTCTCTATCAGTGGCATTTAAAAACACTGTCTATCTACTTGCAAAGAGAGAGTCCCAACAGAGGCAGAAGAACCCTGTAACATAACCTACAGCTTCACACTTATAATGGAGATTTAAAGAAACAGTTACAATTGCACTCCCTACCATTGTGTCAAGTTCCCACTGGCTTGCCAGTCCCTTCACATCACCTGCACAAAGAAACACCCAACCACACTGTCCTTGTTATCCTTGCCATCAAGTGTTCTTTTCATTGCTTTGACAGTTCCTTCTCACACCCTGCCCATGGAGATTCAAAAAAGTTTAAAATGGCTATAACTGTGTTCATTTAATTTCAACCTCCTCCTTCCTCTACCTCCGCACTGTCATCAACTGTAGCATGGTTCACCATCCTTCATGTTCCCCTACCACATGGCCTGGTGCTTCATTTCTGAATTATCCATGTCCTGTGCACCTTCTCCCTTGCCGCCCCCACGCCTTGAACTCCCTCCCTGGCCCCAATTGCCTTGCCCCCTACCCTCATACCTTCAAATTCCGTTCTGAGCGCCCCAATCTTTCTCTCGGTACACCTCACCCTTCGCCTTTCTGATGTACTGTAAAGGTAACGAAGTAAAAGACAGAAGGGTTATTGTAAGGAATGTCATTTGTTGTAGTGTTGGAATTTTAGGACATAGAGCATGTAACTCACATAGAGCATAGCTCACATTTGATTTAAAGACAGTTTAACATGCAGGGACCCATGTTTCCTGTGTTTCCCCCACTAGCGGCAATCGTGGAAATGCAGTCAGTATTGTTCCTTGATTATGACCATCTATTACATTGGGAGAAATTACCCCCCTCCCCAATGTGGCCTCCAGCAGGAACGGCTGGGGCTGTAAAGTACCCAGGTTTTCCTTTTCAGGAAGGTACTTATGGAATTGATAAACACCAGGCCCATTCCTGTGGTTGGAATTTTCACGCAAATCACTTAGAAGGGATGAGAAAGTGTTGGTTCAGGGGTATAGATTCAATACGTTAAAGGGCTGGGTTACTGTTAGAGCATAGCAATACATATATGAACCCTGTGTGTGAAGGTGTTGCTAGACTGTGAGTGGATTGTGTGCCAAGGCAAATGATCCTGGTGTGAGAGTCCATGTTTGTGAATCACAGCTGATTTTGTGAGATACGGTGTTTATGTGTGTCTTTGTATGGGTGGGAGACAGTGCGTGTGTGCAAGTCACTGTGTGTGAGAGACACAGTGCACGAGAGACACAGTATTTGTCAGAGAGACATTGAGTGTGTTTGTTAGTGTGTTTGAGCTTGAGGCTATGTGTGAGAGTGTGTCTGGGAGATTGTGAGTACATGACCGGGCCATGGGCGAGAATGTGAGAGACTTTGTGTGTGTACGTCTCTGTCTGGTAGGCCGTATCGATTCTGAAATACTGATGAGTGGCACCATATGTCTGGGACAGTGTGCGGGTGCTATGATCAATTGGAGCAAGTTGTAGTTACCTCCATCACACATCCACACTGCACCTCGAATCTTTACCCAGAGAAAACTTTAGTTTCCAGCGTCAGTACATTAAAAGAAATTTACATTAGTGCTTGGATGAAGGAATTTAATTAGTAAATTCAAAAGTACAGTACATGCGACAGTACAGGAGTTCAAACAGCAGTTGATTTGTTTGTGAATACATGTCGATCCTAAGTAACTCTCCTCTGAAAACTTGCTGCTTACATGTATAAAATTGCTATAATTTGAAGGTGGCCAAGATTATACAGAAATATGTGGATAGTTACATGTTCATTCTAAATCAATCCCAGTTCTTTTAATTCCTAAGATGAGTAAAGAACTGTAGATTTCTGAACAGTACTAGTTAGAGAATTCCAGTACTGTTCGTAATCATTAATCATTTATCATTTAATCGTTAACGAAGCTATGCACAGTGCAGTGCTCGATATTGAAAACAGAACTTTTTATTTCAAGACTTTTCTCTCTTTGATCCTATATGGAGATTCAACTGTGGTATCAATATTGTCAAAATACTCCCTATGCAGGGAAAGCAAAAGGGCTGTAAGTACAACTGTAAAGCTGTAGGGACTGTTGTACTTATGTAACCTCACAGTAATAAAAATAAAAAGTAATAAAAATACTAATTTTTAACAAGTTTTATGAAGACTCTAGATCAAAGGGGGGGAGGGGGTGTTCTCCAGTGTATTCCCATGTTATGCTCACGTTCAAAGTGAGCACAGAAAGATTCCCTGACCGCCACCCCTAATCTCCTAAAGCACCTAGGTAGTGTTCCGACTGCTAGGACATCAATGTCATTTTCAGGAGCATCTGGAATGGAACCTTCATTCCAATCAAGTGCCTCACCATTTGGTGTATGATGTTGTGAAGTACACAACAGACGTTGACAGCCTCTACAGCATTTTCTAGCTGCATATCAACACACTTGAGCAGCATTTGGAAGCATCCCTTGAGCAGGTCGAATGTTCTCTCAACAAAATTTCTACAGTGGTTAAATCTAAGCATAAAATGGTTTGCAGCAGGGGATTAACCACCATCATATGGTTGATAAGCCACAGCATTAGTGTATAGGCCTTGTCACCAAGTAGTGCCAGATGAACAGGTATTCCCTCAATCATAACGACCGGATCAGGTCTCAAAATGCCTTTATATTTCCTTCTGAAAATCGGTGATGAGTGCAGGATTTTTGAGTCATGGGCTAGACCATTAAATCCCACATATACATTCCTAAATAGCATCTTGGTGTCTGCTACTGCCTGCAGGACAAAGGAGTAATATTTTTTCCTACACACATACTTCTCTGGTTCTATTTTTGGAGCACAAATTTCTATGTGGCTACCATCTATCGCTCCCATAGGATGCGGAAAGCCATGGCGCGAGAAACCATCCATTATGTCCCCCATACTGGCGAATCCGATAACCTTGTTTAGAAGGGTCTCATTAATTGTTCTACATACCTCCCTTACAATTAAACACACTGTGGAAACACACACACCAAACTATGCCGATACCCAACGGTAGTAGTTTGGTGTGGCCAGTTTCCATAGTGTGATTGCCCCTCTTTTTTCTGGTGAAATTGGTTCTCTCATGTTGATTGGACTGCTTGGTAAGTGATGGTCAAAGAGCCTCGATGAGATTCAGAAAAACGTTTTTGGGCATCCAGAAGTCAATTATCCATCTGTCATTTTCATAAGATGGTCCATTCACAACAGTGTCCCACCAGTCATAGGTCTTTGGAATAGTCCATGCTACATGGCTTGTTGGAAGTGCTTCCTCTATTTCTGATAACGACTCACCAAGCATTCCGAGTATTGCTTCGGATACTTAAGCACAGTATGCCGGCATAGTTGAGAAACACTAGGAATGGTTTAACAGGAGAAAGAAAATGTTAGAATTAGTGTACGGTACATTTTCAGAAAGTTGCGTGAAAGTAGCAGTTAATTTCACATGCCAATACAATTAACATGTTAATCAAGTGACTGAAGTTTAACTGCATATACTTATGAATCATGTGCTAGGAGTTAGTACAGGTCTATAAACGGGGTGCGTTGGGGAAGCTGGAGCAGTAAAGGGCTGGGAGGTATGGGGATGCAATAGACCATACTCTCTGCAGAGCAGTAACTGGTGTGGTGGTGGAGCTTCAGCGGTGAGGGACTGAGAGGGACGGAGAGTCTATTGTTGGGATGCTCTGCACTAGTTTGAGGGGTGTGTAGGTTAAGCTTGAGCAGAGAGGGGATGTGAAGGATAGCAATGTAGTTGCTGTGAGGGTCTGCCAAAGGTCCTTTAAGGTGTGTTCTGATCAGTGAGAGGGTGTGGGGGTGAATGTGGAGTACTGAGGGGATGTGAGGGGTGGGGAGGCTGTGGCCGGGAGGTTCAGCAGAACTGTGTGGGGACTGGGGTGAAGCTGGAACAGTCAGGTGTGGGACAGCAGGTGCTGGGAGGGTCAGCGTTCATGTGTGGGTGGGGTTGTATTTGGGGAATTGAGGGACTGTTACGTGTGGGAAGGCTTGTGC
This sequence comes from Sphenodon punctatus, assembly GCA_003113815.1. NCBI lineage: Eukaryota > Metazoa > Chordata > Lepidosauria > Sphenodontia > Sphenodontidae > Sphenodon > Sphenodon punctatus. Next base: position 2,473,190 of record QEPC01003078.1, on the reverse strand, counting down.
TGGGAGGGTATGCATGGCTGTAAGAGGGGTGGATTTGAAGTGGAAGCATTGGGGTGCAGTAGGTAGTTATTATTATTATTATTATTATTATTATTATTAACAAACATTTATATAGCACCAGAAGTGTACCTGGCACTTTACAAAGTAATAAAATAGACATGGTCCCTGCCCCTAGTTGATGGGAGGGGCCGTCGAGCTGTCAGGGGTTTTAGGGTGAGACTGGAGCAGTGAGGGGCAGTGATCTGATTTGGAAAAACTGCAGAGATGTGATGGGTGTGAGGGTAAAGGTAGGTCATTGATGGGCTGTGCAGTCCATAGAACCCACTGCCGTAATGCATATGACATACCCTTTGGATACTGTGGGTCTGCACTTTTTGACTGGTATCTACAAGTACAGAGGCTACTGGAGCACCTGTGCAAACATATTATCTTGAATGCAGTCTCTTTATTTGTTGGACAAGTAGAACCAATAGGGTCAGGATCCCCCCCCCCCCCCCGTACACCACCGCCTAACGTTGGTGCTGTGTAAGTATGTGAGTACATGCGTGTGTGTGTGTACCTTTGGGCTCATTGGTGTGCAACCTACACACCAAATGCCACATCACCGTTTGGTGAGGTCTGTGTCTGGCTGCTTGTAGGATGTGGTCCCTGCATCCCAACACCAGCCTTCCACCTTGCTAGCTTCTTGGGGACTGTCTCTGCATACTGATTATCACACAGGTAGCCTCCTTCGTCGTTGACTCTAGCCATAAGTTGCTAACCCCTGCAGCAGCACCTTCGTGAGCCGCTGCAGAAACATGTTTTGTCTATTACAAGCCCTGATTTTGCAGACAAGCTTCAACCATTTCTTTATGACAGTACTGTATGTTTCCTTTTAATGCAACTTCAAGTGGTAGTGTGTAATGTTGTTTACTACCTACCGGCATTAGATCCACATGTATTTGTGTAATAAGACCGTCAATTTCATCATTGCCATCGTTCATTTCGTCGATGCCAGGAAGTGCCCTTGTCAATATAGTAAGGAATGCTGTACAGACATTCAACAGATCCTCTGGAACCTGGCGATCCATCTCAGTCACAATCTGTAAGGGCAGGTATGACGCTGGAATGCAGAGTTATGAGAAGCCGGTTAAACGGGTGGAACAATATGAGGGGGTAGACACCACAATTTCCTTAATTACCTGTCTCTTTATCCGCCTGCCAAACCTCCAGCCTGCCTTCTATTCAGTTTGCAGCGGTTAGTGTCAAGGTTTACTGTATTCAACCTGTAACTCAAAGTCAAAACAGTTGCATTAAATTTCTTTCATGGAGAAATGAAAGCACAGGCTTTCCATTTCTGTGCTCTATGGACCCACCAAAAAACACTCCATTTCCAGCTGCTCCCAGGGCAGCGAAACTTCTCCTCTCATACCCGCTGCCCAACAGGCTTTGCTGGCATGAGAGGTACAGTTTCTGCTCACAATCCCCCAGTCAAAGTACTGCACTAAGTTCCTTTGCAAATTCGCTAATCCCTTGTTTATCGCGAATTCTATGTTAAAAATTGAAATTAGTTCTTCCTGCCTCAGAATGGGTGTTTTGAGAAGAAATGTATCAGATAATGGTAGACAGGTCTCCAGACAGCAGGTAGCATTCGCACTACAGTGTATTTACAGTACACAGATTACGGGCTGATGCCAAAGACAATAGTTTACTCCCACTGTCAGACACCTTGGGGAATAAGGTAAATATGAGAACCCTCTGTAATAAGAAATCTCTTACATGACTCAACAAAATTCACTATTATTACTTTCAAATATCAGTATGTAACTCTAGTGCATTGTCATGTCGGCAGTGTGTGTGAATGTATATTTGTGTACACGTCTGTGCGTGCACATGTGTGTGCGCACATGTGTATGCGTGCACGTATGCACTTGTGCATTTGTGTTTGTGTGTGTGTGCACAGGTGTGTGTTTGTGTGCGCACTTGATTTCGTCTGTTTTCCTATGCGTGTGTGTGTGTTTGCGTGCACGCACGTGTGTGTGAGTACATTATCTCCTTTCACATAAAGTCAAAAGGGCTAGCTTCTATTACTTGTGATGGGTAGTTTATTGTAAAGGTGTACACAGTGCACAGGAAACTAATGCTGTACTCATTGTTATATCTTAGAGTGAACTGAAGAAATGGAAGTGTGATCTAACCTACTGACTTCAAACCTTCCCTGATTGGTGGTCATGCTAAATATTTCTAATGGATGTGCAGTCCCCTTTGGAAATTGAAAGCAATACGGCTGTCAGAAGCAAATGACAACAAATATGGCAGACCACTGCTTACTTATGGAAGGATTTTTATAAAACAGTACTTATCTGTACCTGTACAAATGTGGAAACAAACCAGCTGGCATGGGGATTGGTTAAAAATGTCTGAAAAATACTTTCCTGGTTTTTGTTTTCTAGAAGCTTTTATCCATAATTCTTGTCTCCTTGCACCCACTCATGGTATAACTCACATTGTTAAACAGGAAAGGTGAGGGGAACAGGTTGTTCCAGTGTCACACTGCAAGAGCACACTGACTGCTCCTAAAGACTCTCCCTTTCCCTCATAAACAGTCCTACCTGTTAATGCTACTATTTTGAGATTGACAAAGCAGTGAAGCACTGTAAGGTGGAGCCGAGTTGGCAGGATCCTTACTTTCACCCCTCACCAGCCATTACTGAAGAGTCCCCCCGCGCTGTGGCCAAAGATGAAGGGAAAAGGGGTGGCAGATCCTCCCCTCTCTCCACCAAAGCTGCTGCCAAAAGACGAGGGGAAGCTGTTATCAACTGGGAACACATATGGGATTGGTATGGCAGGATCAGAGACACACACTAACAATACCAAACACTAATAATAATACCAAAACTCTGCTGCCAGGGTCATCTACCTCGCCAGTCGCTTCGACCATGTGCAGCCCCTCCTCTCTTCGCTTCACTGGCTTCCCCTTCCTGAACGAATCCTGCACAAGCTCCTAGTCTTCACCTATAAAGCTCTTCACAACCTTGCTCCCCCCTACCTCTCTGCACTTATCGCCCTCCATACTCCAGCCCGTGCACTTCGCTCCTCCTCTGTCCCTTCTCTCACCCTTCCACGCCTTCCCTGCTCCCCTAAGCGCCTTCGTCCCTTCTCACTTGCTGCCCCCCATGCCTGGAACTCCCTCCCTGTCCACATCCGCCTTGCCCCCTCCCTTCATACCTTCAAATCTCTCCTTAAAACTCACCTCTTTCGCTCTGCTCTGTCTGACTCTTTATCCTGCTGAGCCACTATTCCTATACCTACGATCGGTTTACCCTTATCCTTGCAACATGGACCTGCCTGCTGTCATTCTCATCGTAACCAAGCCAAGTACGTGCACTTGAGACCTCGCATCTTCATGAATGTTAGACCCCTTGTCTCTCCCTCTGTTCCCCTTCCTAAGTCTCTCCCCCAGCTCCTGTCTCTCAGATTGTAAGCCCTAGGGGCAGGGACCATGTCCATTTTATTACTTTGTAAAGTGCCAGGTACACTGCTTGTGCTATATAAATATTTGTTAATAATAATAATAATAATAATAACACACACACACCCCTTTAATCAGTAGTGCATAGTCCCCCTAGACACAGTCTACTGTAATCGGTGGACATACGCGAGCGGCCATGGGAGGGTCCCAAGGTCCTCCCCTCTCCACACAAGCAGCTGCTGCATGTGTGTGTGTGTATGTGTGTGTGTGTGTGCGTGTGTGTGTGTATGTGTGCGTGTGTGTAACTGTGTGACCTCGCGACAGTGGCAGCAACGCTGTGGGAAGTGTGGAAGCCCCCAGGAGAGCTTGGCTGTTGCAGCAGAAGCTGCAAGGGAGGGTTGTCCTCACCTGGGCCTTGTTGTGTTATTCCCCCTTCCAGGTACTTTTATTACCAGGGCATTGCACTGAGGCAGCGTCGTCAGGACAGTGGCCGAAGGGTGAAGACTTGTTGGCAGTGCCGTTAGCGTGGTCGAGGAGGTGGAGATGCCACTGTATTTCTGTGAGGAGAGGCCCATCACATCGGAGCCCCTTCTAGACTTCCAGAATATCCATTGGAGGAGCGAGGAAGACTGAGACCACCCCGAGGAAGGCAATCCGGAAGTCCAAGTGAAAGGTGGAGCTGATTGGTGCCGCTGCCTGAGCCACAGGCCTTCCAGCGGGACACTTTGGAGCAGGTCGGCGCGAGTTCGGCAGTGCTGGGGCAGCATGAGGGCCTTGGCCTGGACTTGAATATGTTCCTGGATTGTCCGTTTAGACTGGTTGCCTGTTTACTCTGGTGGAGATCACACAGCTTTCAGCTCCACATGGGCTTGACCGCACACCTGGAAAATTTCCACACATTTCACTGGGTTGAGCTTCGAGTATTACCAGACGTCCCTTCCGGACCTCCCCAGCTTGTTTCTCCCCGAGCGGATCAGTGCTTGCTCCTTGTGGAGTCCGGTTGTTAGCTCCTGGCTTGCCTAGTCTGCTGAGTTGAGATCAAGCTCCGAGGACAGTCAGTATGAGGTGCTGGTGGTGTGGACCCTGAGGATCTATCTTTGTGTATAGGTGGAGCGAGGTGGGAAATTGGCCTGAGTATTGGAGATTCGTCGTGACCGTTGCCTGCCCTGCACTTAGTTTTGTGGCTATTGTACCTTGGGAGGGTTGTTTTGGGCTTATTTTGCACTTGGATAGCTGGAGGGTTACCTTGGGACACTTGTGGATAGCTGCAATAAGCCGAACTGTGGGTTTTCCCATGCTAAGACTACAAGAGGTGGAGCCGTGGCTTTAGGCGTTGGGGAGGCACAGGGGCACCCGGCTATTGGCATCCTGCCCTCTCCACTGGACGTCTTTTCTTTACTATGCCATCGAAAGATAAGATAAAGAACTCCAGGAAGCTGTCTACAATGTCTATAGACCCCAGGTAACACTCATCTTGGGCAGCAGAAACTCGAGTTATTATTCTGAGGTCCAGGTCCCAGGCTCCAGCAAGCAGGGATGTACCTGGGCTTCCTAACTCCATGCCCCAGTTGGGGACAAATGTATCATCGGGCTCAGCGGACCTCTGCAATGATCTAGGACTACCATCTCTGGAGCTGATCTCCCTGGACCCCTATTTAACCCAAGAGGCAGATCTTTCTATTTCAGATAGTGACTGTTCTATAGTTTATCCTGGTTCCTGTAATATGTTGGGTAGTCGTTTCCAGGTTATGGGAGATCAATCCCAGAAATTGCTAGACAAATTGGAGGAAGTTATAAGTTTGCTGAAAACCCAGCATATAGCTCTGATTTCAACTTTGAATCTGTTTGCAAATGGCAAGCCCTTAACTTAGAAGCAGGTAGTAAGGCCCCTTCCAAATTAGAACAGGACACAATGACCGGGGTGCCAATACCCTCCCTAAGTAAAAAGGCTAATTCTAGGGCCAGATATCAGGACCAGTCTCTAGCCTCTAGTGCAGAGACTTCTCAAATTAGTAAATTAGTGCCTGTGGTTGGGGCCATAGCTTTCGGAATTCATCCCTTGCCCAATGGGGCATTTCCTGCCTGGAACTTTAAGGGGGCCATAGTGCACCACCTTAAATCTATTCTGGGTTGGATCCCCCTAGGTGCCATTAGGTCATTTCAGCTTCTCCCTTCGCACAGATGTATGCAGAGATTGATTTTGTATTTTCATATGCCCTATTTTGCTGATATGATTCTTGCACAGGCTTATTTGTTTTCCACCTGGGGAATTTATGTAGGTGAGGTTCTTAAGGATTTACATGTTCAGCCCCGAATCAGCCGATTGTCTAATAACACTGATGGGCCCTCTTCTGCCTCATAATCCCCTAGTGTATATAACCGTCATGAGGAACCGCAGACCGGCAGTGCAGGGGCAGGACCTCAGGCCTCGCCTCCCTGCCAATCGGAATCCATACAGGAAAGGCTATTAAAGCTTGCTGGGGGTTTAGACAAGAGTGTGGATTCCTTACTGGAAACTTTAACTTCAGAGTGTCCCGATTTGGGTACCCCCATATGTAATGAGAAATCCCGGGTACAAGCTGCTAGTCAGGATTGTAACTCCTTTGATTTGTCCATCTCCCAGACTTTACTTTCACCAATAGTAGCGCACTTACAGTTGCCACTGGTGAGCTCCCAGACACCAGTGTCTATCCAACTGGGTGTTACGGAACCACCTCTTGATCAGGGATTGGCCCTTTTACAGGCCTTCCTGCCGTTGCAAGGAAGTGCCACATGATCCATGGCTGGCCCTGGTCTTGTTGACTGCAAACTAGTTATCTGGAACATAGCAGGTTGGCGATCTAGGTCTAGGGATCCAACGTTTATCCAGTATGCTGGAAAGCTTCACATTCTATGTCTGCAGGAGACTTGGGAAGTGTGTCCCCTAGATCTTCCTCCAGAACTTTCCCATTATACTTCCTATACTCTCCCTGCAATTTCCTTGGCAGCTAGGGGTCATTCATGTGGTGGTTTGGCCTGCTTGGTCCATAGTATTTTCCAGGGGACAATAACAGAAGTCTTGAAGCAGTCACCTTTTCTCTTGGGCCTGGTTTTGGCATACGGGGGATGGTCCTGTATTATATTGAACATCTATATCCCTCCCCAGGGTACCAAGTTGTATGACTCTTCAGTATAGTCTAATCTCGAGGTTATTATTGAGAATTTGGGTAAAGCATATCCTGGCAGTCCTTTGGTTGTTCTTGGCAATTTCAATGCCAGACTTGGGGCTAATGACCAAGATCTACTGGCCCACTGTTCCAATTTTTGCTTTCCATCTACTCCCCTTCTTAGCCAGAGGCACTCTAAGGATAATGTGATTAGTGGTACAGGAATTAATTTGGCTAGGTTGGTGACAAATTCCAAATTATGTTTATTGAATGGGTCATGCTATCAGGACATTATGGGCGAGTTTACATTTCTAGGTCCAAGCAATTCAAATGTTCTCAATTTTGTTATGGTCTCTGTGGATATTTTGCCCTTCCTTAAGGATTTTGAGGTCGCGCAGGTATTCTGCAGTGATTATTTACCTGTATAGTCCAGGTTTTATTTTCCTAGTAAAGAGGGGATATTGACAAACTTATGTCGTATGGTTACCCACATGATCAGGCCCTACGTTTTTGTGCCCCTGCTTGGGGGGAATTCATTCTCCCAGTTCTGGAAGATTGGATGGGCGAGGATGAGACCATAGCTTTAAAAGCCACTATAATGACCTCTGAATCTGGACAAGGGGCTAGTAAGGCCTTCGAAACACTCACACAGCACCTTTCCCACATTATCCAGATTGAACCTTCTTGCAACCCAAAACTCCATTATCCATCAAAAGCATGGTACAATGGAGATTGTGCTGCAGCCAGGAAATTAGTAAAGTCTATTTATACATCTTATCGTCAGGGCCAGTTATGTCGTTTGCCATCTTCTTACTTCCAGGCCAAGCGTGACTACCGAGCCCTTATAATTAGGAAAAAACAGGAGTATTTTTGAGCTAGATGGGATTCAGTTTTGGAGGTTATTAGTTTTCTATCCCAGCCCAATCATGGGCAAAGTATTTCAGTCAGATCTATGCACCTCCTGCAATGATGGTCCCACTTGAGCCGTTATTTAAAGCTACGTTGGCTTCCTGACTGGCCTCGCGTGAGTGATTCAGAAGTAGTGGATCTAATAGAGTCATGCAGGAATAATAGGGCACCAGGAAGGGACCTGAAACCTGTGGAATTGCTCAAACGTTACAAGGAATGGTGGGTACCAATGCTGTCAGCTCTTTTCTCTGCCATTAATCAATCGGGGTCTGTTCCAGTGACCTGGAAGCTAGTTGTGGTTGTACCCATCCACAAGAAGGGCTCATTGACAGAGCCAATTTCAGGCCCATCAGCTTGCTTTGTGTTATTGGGAAAATTTATGCCAAGTACCTATTGGGCAAGTTGAATTTGTGGATGCGGTCATGTAAGATAATATACCCGGAGCAGGCTGGCTTCCAGGAGGCAAGGTCAGTCATGGACCACTGTATGGTACTTTCATAAATAATTGAGAAATATAGGCATCTAAATCAGTGGTTTTTTGTGGCCTTTCTTGACCTCCACATGGCATTTGATACAGTTGATAGGGCCATTCTCTGGAGTAAGTTGGGTAAATCCTCAGTTGACCATCAACTTTTGTTTTTAATTCGATCACTTTACTCTGATTCTACGCTAGTAGTTAAATTGGGCCTTTGTGGGCATGTCTCAGAGGCTGTAGAAGTGATCAAGGGAGACAGGGTTGTGTCCTGGCTCCAGCTCTTGTTAATTTTTTTTTCAACTATGTTATTTTGTGCATGGCCCAACTCTCGTTCTTTCCCCCTCGGCTTGGCCATCACCACATTGGGTGCCTGTTGTTTGCAGATGACCTGGTCCTGATGTCACAGACCCGCATGGGGTTAGGAAGGCAGCTAGAGGCCATGGTTCTTTATTGCCTGGCCAATAACCTTGAATTAAATTATCTTAAGTCCAAGGTCCTGGTCTGTACTAAGTCCTTGAGAATCCATCGCCACTCCTGGTTTATTGATGGTAACCCAATTGAGCAGGTTGAACAATTCAGGTATCTGGGCATTTTATTCCATTACTCGGGAAGCTGGAAACCCCACATTGAGGGGGCATGTCTAAAAGCTAAAAATTCTGCCCTGGCAATTGGGAGTTTCTTTAACCAATCTGGCAGGGTAGCTTATAATATGGCTATTTGAGCATTTAACAGTAAGTCCTCGGCTCAATTTCTTTTTGGGGCTGAACTATGGGCTCCTTTTATTATCTCTAGGGTTGACAGTGTCCAGGTAAAATTACTGAGGACATTGCCTAGAGCTCCAGGAGGTACCCCAGGAGTGGTCTTATGTTTAGAGATGGGCCAGCGGAAGTGGACATTCAGAGCCTGGGCTAGGACCCATAAATTCTGGATTAAAATCCACAGGTCGGACCCAAAGGGTTTTCCCCCTTTTTCTTGGAGGATTCATTCCAGGGTAAATGGCGGCAAGCAGTTGAGTTTCATCTCACCTCCCTAGGTTTATGTAAAACTTCCCTATTATCTAGGGGTTTTCTCCCTGCACTGGCAGAGGCCAGGGTACATTGGCAGGATGTAGCTCTCCAGGTGGACTGGGGAAGGGTGGGTTCTTCACCCCACCTGAGTCACTATTTTAGCTTGGCCCCCGAAGTAGATACCATGGCTCAGTATCTTTTAGCTGACATCCCTTCAAGAGGGAAATGGCTCCTCATGGGAGCTAGTTTCAAAGCTTTGTCGACTAAATTTTTGGAAGGTCGCTATAAAAAAGTCCCGATAGCCCAGAGGCTGTACCCATACGACCAGCAAGAGTCTGAAACTACTTGTCATGTGCTTTTAAGGTGTCGTTTATATGATGCCCTGCATGCTGAAATTTTGCAGTCATTTTTAGATTTACATCCTGGTTGGACAGACAATTTTTTGTGCGACACAGTTCTAGGTGATCGCAGTCAGGAAGTAACTTGTGGTGTTGCTAGGTTTTTTACCTCCGCCTTTGCTAGACGGAAACAATTTTTGGATTATGCTTCTCTGGATTGACTTTCTGTTGATTCTATTACTATCCTTGGTTACTCCCTAAATCCAATACAAGGGTTTGGTATGTAGATTTTATTATATAAAATTTATATTGTGTTGTATATTGTGTTTTGTATTTCGGGCTGTGGCAGTGTGCCTGCCCCAATAAAAATTGATTACTACTACTACTACTACAGTGGCAGCAATGGCCCAGCAGTCCCGGTGCTCTGCTGATCGACTCTCTCATCTCCGGCCCCGGTTGTCAGTCAGACCAGCCGTATCTTGAAAGCCCGCACTCCGACCAGCCTATCACAGAGACTTCCAGTGTCATCTGACATTCTTGTAAGTAATAGGCCAGCCGGCTGGCTGAAGCCACAGACTGTCTCCTTTCCGCGGTGTAAACAGAGCAAGCGGATATTCATGGAACTGGGCATGCATGCGCTTGCTTTGAAATGTGCCTGATCCTGGTTCTCTGAAAACAACTCGTGGCTTCATAACAGGGGATTGGGGTTAAGCGCATGTTAGTGAAACACGTGTAAAATGCGCATTTCAGAGATTCGTCTAAAACGGCCTTAGTGTGAGCAGTTCCTTCTACTCCAGGCATCCTAATTTACTTAATACTAAATTTCCCAACTGAACTAAACTCCAGCCATGATATTCACAGAATTGGTACATTTGTTGAATCCTTTTTAGTGTATGATTGTGATAGCAACTTGGAAAGAGTAGGTAAAATAGGAGAGTGATATTTTTTCCCCCTGGCATTACATTCAGGTGAGACACCATGGATTTAACACCATACAATTGGAATTTATTAGAATCAAAGCACAGATGTGGCATTGTTATACCTCGCTAAACTCTGCATAATTTATTAGAATGCAAAATGTGTTTTTCATGAGTATGACAATACCAAATGCTTTCCAGATGCTGAGATAGTTGGAGAAATTAAAAACAACTTATTTTGAGAATCTGATGAAAAAGGAGAAGAAAGGCTTTATCTGCTTTTACCCTGGCATTGATAACACTTTAGAAAGAGGATTGAAGAGATGTGCATTACTTTTAGATGTTCAGTTTATATCCGATTCAAAAAAGCAAGGTGACTAAGAAGAAAAGTAAAAGACCTCAGAAAGGACTATCTATAGCTCCAACTCTCTGAGTAATATGTATTATTGTATGCCGCCATCTCAGCCACCAGACTGAGCAATAACATATACACATACACTTTGTGAACTGGGCCCAGAGGGGAACAAGTAACACACTAGGGGTGTGCACCAGGGCCCTGTGTCATTTTTTGTTATGGTTTTAATTATTAAAATGTGTCATTTTTGTTAATAACAAAATGTCATTTTTGTTATTGTTGTCGTTATTGGTATCGGTACCGATTTCAAACGAAGATTTTATTTTGCTTATCGATATCAATTTTGTGTGCCAATGAAGAATTATTGTCAGACGTTAAACTCCTTTCCCTTCTCATTGTGATACAAGTTTTATATATATAAAACTTTATATATAAATTTTATATATATTTTTATATAAATAAAAATATGGATTTCTAGTGCAAGCACCAGCAGCTTCTGCAAACACACCCTGAACAAGCAAGAGAGCTAACACAGAGTGAAGCAGTCCAGCCCTACAATATTAAGGGTTGCAGTGCCCTCCCCCAGAGCCCTCCTGATTGGTTCCGGGAGGCAGAGGCATCAAGGAATCACAGGATGCCATTCAAATGCTAAGATTTGCTTGCGCTACTCATTGGCCAGAAATACATCCATCAGGTCCTTCCCCTCCCAGTTCAAGAGTTCAACACTGTTTCTGGCTCTGAGATGTCTGCTCCCTCCTCCCCTCTCCACATTTCCCTCCAAAAAACACCTGCCAGGCAATAATGAACTCAATAATGACTTTTGTTATCGTTATTGATTTAATTATTCTTTTTTTCTTATTGCAATATTGAAAATGACAATTTTCATTTTCGTTATTGATAAAACAAAAAAGACATGCACACTCCTATAACATACACCTCCAGTTGGTTAATTACTGTCCTTGGACAAAGGAAATACTCCCTGATTACCTGAGTCTCTCAGAAGTTTGGATCCCTTACATGCTTCTGATTGATTTCATGATGGACACTCACTGTGTTGGCCAGCACACTGGCCATTTTTAAATGAGCACAGCTGGGGAGGGGTGTCTGTGTGCACTGAGTGGGATGGCCACGGACCTCCCATCCACACGGGGTGAGTGGGGAGAGATTCAAATGGGCCATAGATGGGAATGAATGAATAAATAAATGAATAAATAAATAGATGCATATGTGCCCCTACCCACGCACATTTTAGTCTTCCCCTACAAACAGAGCAGTCCAGATTTTTTTCTGATGCTCCATGAGTGCCATGGGTGGGTAGTGCATGGGTCACAGGAGTGTTCACTCCCCCATGCCACCTTCAGATGCGTGTTCGTGCGCATGTGGGATGGGTGCACCTGCGTAGTTGTGTCGTGTTTAAAAATGGCCACTGTGATTGCAATGGGGATCTTCAGAGCTAAAGGCATGAACCTCAAGTTAAAGTTTCAAACTTCTGTAGCTAGCCCCTTACAGATTCACAAATATACTGTGAAATAAGCACAGAAAGGGACACCTTTCACTCATCCCCCTGTAAATTACATCTCCATGTCTTTTGTGGGGTTCTGAGGGTTCTCTTTTGTTAGGAATGACACCATTTCCCCCCAAACCATAACCCCCCTCCTTGGCAGCACCCCATGAGACACAGGTCAAGGGGTGCAGGGGAACAGAAGGGGGGGAAAGGAAAAAGAAAAGGAAAAAGAAAGAAAAACCGGTCTGGTCGGAAGGAATAAGAGAATGGAACAAGGGAGGCTCCTGGGTAAACAATGGAGCGGTCAAAAACAGGTTGCCTCCCTCTCTTGAGATGAGCCCTCCATGGCAGCCCAATAGTTCGATTGTTAGGCTGATAACTCTATGCCTGTTTAAGAATAGTCTTCTTCCCCTGTCTATAGAAACTCCCTTTTGCCCTCTTGTTCATCCTGCCATGTCTCCCATTGAAATCCTACAAGGATTTATTTCCCCCAACACATCATGCAAGGGTTTCTTTTTCAGCCCTAGAATTCCTGAGCACCTCTTGGATCACTTTTTGTGCAAGAAGTGCCTTTGGGACCCCTTGCCCCTCCTCTCAGAAACCTATAACTGCCCTTGTCCTCATTAGCAAATTGGGTCATTCTTGAATGCAGACACAAGCAGGTTACTCTGTGCATCAGGGGCGTAGCTAGCTTGGGATGGGCCCAGGGGACAAGAAATATCCATGCCCCCCTCATTTTCCTGCTGGTGGTGAAGCCACCGGCCTGTCTAGGGGCACCTCCCAGCTCGGCCGGCCTAGGGGGCTGCTGGTGCTGCTGGTGCTTGGGACTTACTTGCTCTCTGCAGAGTCTGTGGCGTGCTGCTGGTGGCCTGCTGCTGGCTCATCCATCTTCTGGGCTGGCAGCGAGCTGGTCCCATGATGCACACTGTCCCTCGCGGCTCACTGCCCACACATTGGGGCCGAGCGCTGCCAGCAGCAGTGCCATTGCTTCCCCAGCCCACCCAACCAGCCCTGGGGGCTGGGGGTTGTCTGGGTAGGTCGGGACAGGCTGGGCCAATTCAATGTGGGGAGCGCTGGAGCAGGAAGTTGTCTGGCGGTGGTTCCACTCACTCTCTCCCTCTCACAACATCCACTTACACCAGGGTAACCAAACCGGAGGGTTTTGCTTTGTAAATTATTGTGTGTGCGTATGTCAACTGTGCTTGGTGGGAGGGTATAGAAAATTACTTGGAGCATCCTAATTGGCCCATGGGTGAACTTTTTATGTATTATACATAGTTCTTTGTTAATAAATCTCCCTCATTTGTATCAGAGTATCCCCTTTCTGTGTTGGGATGTAGGAGGGAAATTCTAGCCAGTTGGCAGTGCATCATGTCCTCTGACTGATCCCCATGGACATGCGCAGACCCTTTGAATAAATTTGTCTAATTCCTCCTAAATTTAAGAGGTCGTTTGGATATTGGGGTACCAGCCCTCAATATTCACTCGTGGATTGGGTTCGTGTCCTAACACTTTCTTTTCCCATCTTTTTCCTGCCTCCACACATTTTATTAAACTCTTCACCATAGGCCTGACTCATAAGCACCACCATTACAGCTGAGAAAGTATAGAAGTCTGTCCAGAAATGAGAAAGTATTATGTTGATATTTCAATAGATTTCATTTTGCAAATTTCCAGAAAGAGTAATAGTTGCCTTGTGTTGATATTGGGTGATTTCAGACGTTACAGGTGGGCGGTTCACCACAGTGAACCCCCAGGGGTGTGAACAGCACAACCATGCCCCGGGGTGGAAAAACGACCCAAACAGCCGTGATGGGACCTGGACCACGGCTGGGAACCGGGCCGAACCATCACGGACCGGGGCAGCACAACAGACGTGCAGCCGAACCCCCGCCGTGGTCAAAACTCCCAGAAGGCACCGGGCAGGGGCGGGACACAGACATGGCCGCCTGAGGGCAAACGAAGCCAAAAGGCACACAAGGGAAACTGGAAGGGAGGGGGGAAGAGGGAGAACAGGCTGACAGGCG
>QEPC01003078.1:2445870-2456041 GCA_003113815.1 Sphenodon punctatus | reverse complement strand
GAGGGTCCCCCAGATCCGGATGAAGTCCCGGGTCTCCTGTAGGCCCCACTGGCCCCCTCTGTGGTACACCTTCCTCCGGCGCCCCCACTGCTGTTCCTCCTCCTGGTCCTGCTCCTCCTGCTCCTCCTCATCCTCCGGGTGCGCCTCCGGGCATGCAGGGCCGGGCTCCTCCTGGGGCTCATCCGCCCGGGCCATTTTCCATGTCTGGGGGGAGGGGAGGGGGGGAGTGGTTGAGTGGGTGCTGGTGGGGCACCCTTGCGGGGCACCCCTGCCCCCCTCCTGGTCCCCCAGGGGGGTCTCCTGTGCCCCCTGGTCCCCTCCCCTTGGTTGCCCTTACCCTTTTCCTAGGTGCCTCCTCCAGGCCCATTCTGGCCGCTGTCCCCGGGGCGTCGCGACCCGGCTGCAGCTGTGGGTGTTGTGCCTGGGCCGCGTCCCTGGTCGGGTGCACCCCTGTGTCCCCTCCTCCACCTGTGCCCCCTCCACCTGCATCGCTGCCCCTACCTCCACCTCCTCCGCCTCCTCCATCGCCTGTGTCACTTTCTCTGCCTCCGCTCTCTTCCGCCTCCCTCCTCGCTCCATCCCGCCATGCTTGCTTGCTGCTGATTTCACTTTAAATCTCCCTCCGGTGGTTGTGTTGTTGCTGGTTGCCCAGCAGCAATGCTGCGTGCCTTGTCCCCGGATGGGGCTCATTTCCTTTGGTTCCGCCCGGGGATTGGCGTCCAGACGTTACTTTTCCTTGGTTCCCAGTGGGGGTCCGTTTGACCACGCTTCCCGGGATATTCCCCCGGCTAGCCCGGGAAGCATGGTTGAAATTGACCCCATGTGGGTATTGAGCGTGATGAACATCTGCCGCGCGCCGAACAGACGTTCAGGGTCCTTTGGCCCTCCCACGGGGTTGAGCGTGGTTCACTGTGGTTGAGCGTGATCTCGTAACGTCTGAAAATACCCATTGTGGTAAATTTCATTTTGTAAATCTCTTTGTTTAAAATTATGAACATTAGGAACAATGAAACATTTTGCAGGAAAATGGGACCAACAGCCTTGTATCATGCAACTCTCCAAAGGTGATACTGTGATGTTAAATGTAGGTACAAACACAGAGTTCTGAGGGAAAGAATTGTAAGTAAATATCAGTGATTCTCTAATATAAGATCTTTAATAAACAGCAACAACAACAACAAAATTAGCTTCCTGGAGAGAGTTGGAGTCTGCCACTAAATAATTTGGAAAACTATGTTGCTTACCTTACCTGAGGTGTAGGAATTTTGCACCCCTATGCCCTTCTCAGGTTGCTGCCCTCAAGCCAAGCCCTGCCCACAAGTCCTTCCCCCATGCTGCATGTTCATGGTTGGGGGAGCCCCATGTAAATGACATGGAATGCATGCCCGTGGTGAGTGGGGGTGCATGCGTACGCCTGCCCAACATGCATCCCCACTCACCCCCCACTCAAGGTGCAACCAGGGAAAACGGTTGTTTCTCCATGGGTGTGGATGAGTGGGGGGTGAGTGGCGATGCGTGTGCAGCCATGTGCACACCCTGCCCATGCACCAGCACACCCACAGACCCCCCCCACCCTGCAGAGATGTTTAAAAACAGCCTGTGCAGAGCCACTCAAAGAAGAACAGAAGGATGCTGCCTTGTAAACAAGGTTCTTCGAGATGGGTCAGAACATTCTCACAATACCCACCCTTCCAGCCTCACATGGAATTTTCTTATATTCCTAGAAAGGGTTGAAAGGAACTGTTATTCTGATGGGGGGAGTGCTTTTTATACTAGAGAAGCATGAGACCATCACGGGGTCTATTATTTGAATATGGTGAGCATGCCATGTACAATCAAGTTGTGAGAATATAAGATGCCATCTCGAAGAACCTTCTTTACAAGGCAACAACCTCCTCACATGGGGAGGAGTTGTTTGTAAACAAACAGCTTTATCTCCAAGTCCAATCGGTTGCTACTAACAGGCAGACAGCAGAGGCTGGTGAGGGATGGGAACCTCCCCATGATGTGTGGGGGTCCTGCATCCGGGCCTCCTCCAGCCCAGCTCAGGTATGTAGTGGCCCCAAGGGGGGGGGGTGGACTGTGGAGGTGCCATCCCCAGAAAATGGCACCCAAGGCCCGGGCCTAGGTGGCCTGCCCCTACGTCTGGGCCTGGGTGTATGGTAACACATCAAAAATGTTCTGCCCATTGATGATGGAAACAAAGTAGGCTTGGTCCTCTGGTGTGATTGAGCTGTACTTAAGTCAGTCTTACCTGGAATCATGGGAGCAAGGTTTAGCTTTTGTGCAGTGGTTCCAATTTTTATTTTATTTCATTTGTTTTGGTGACCTTGTTTTGAAACTTGGTATAATCACGTGATCCGAGACAACAACAAAGTCATGCAAAGGAATTAAAATATCAGTGATTTTATGTATGTGACCACACTTGAGACGAGAGGCCCTCAGCTTGAGAACCTGCTTGGAGCTTTAAGGGACCATTCTGCAAGACATTCCAGCCACGCTCCTGCCTCATGCTGCTTGTTCAAAACCCTGACAATCGTAAGAAAAAAATCTGCATGATGTGGATGATTATGCTTTTAACCAAGTGCCCACATGCACAGTGCACCATAAGATTACCCACCAGGAGAGTTGGCGATGTGCTAATGTGGGCAGGCAGTCAGAGTTTGACACTTTCCTCCCTATATTCAGCAGATCTTGGGAACCCAGGCAAAAATTCATCTAAGCAAGTAGAATCCTTAACTGCTTTGTCGAGGAAATCTTGCAGTACTAAAGGAGTCTGGTTGAAGCCCAGCATGTGACCCTAATTAAAGAAATTTTCTCACTCCTGATAATTATGCAGAAAAAAATAAATTCAGGTTTTTTTTTTAAGAGGTTCACTCATTTGCCTGGCAAACCTCATATTACACTGAGCTCCCATAGAAGCTCACTCCACCTGACTCAGAGTAAAGTGACTTTTGTCATGCTCTAATTAGAAGAAGGAGCTAAGACTTGGGGGGGGGGGGTGAAGGCAGCTGGGTTTTGCAGTCTGGCTGGGGTTGCCTAGCAACCCTCACTTTTGGCACAAAGGAAGTCCCATCTTGTGGGTCTTCCTGATGCCATTTTGAGAGTGCTGGCCATCCCAGGCATTCATATTTAAATAAATAAATAAATGCCAGTACTCTCGGACAGGCAGGACAGGTGAGCATATTGCCCAGCCTTGCTGGTCACAGCAGAAGAAGATCGAGGCTTCTGTGACCTGCATGGCAGAGAGGTTACCCGACTCAGGCTGCACGATGGCAGTGTGAGCACAGCAGGACTGCGCAGCAGGGATGTCAATGAGGTGAGAATTCACTCCTGCACCCGAGTGTGTGGCTACTTGCCTGGTACAGGCAGGCCTCCACCATCTCCATTTCCCCATCTCTGTATGCAGGAGGGACAACTAGGTGAAGACCTGTGAGCCATAAGGCCCTGTGTAAAAAAACAGCAGGCTGGTCAGGCCCTGGAAAAAGAGCATCTATGCCCCTCTCCCCATCTCCTCTGGATCATTAGGGAGCAAGTGGAGTGACATGCCCTGGGAGGGCAGGCCCAGGAAGCCCACCAGACATACCCCTCCAAGGGCAGTCCAAGAGGTAATGAGCCCACAACCACCTCATCTCAAAAGAAAACAGAGGCCATCTTGCTCTATATACAGGATAGGATTGAAGGATGGGACAACAGGATGAATGCCCTGGAGACTGGTATGTGCTAGGCCCCAGTAGAAGGGCCGGCTCCCTCCCAAGGTCCAGTCAGGTATGGGTGTTGCCAGGGTTTGGGGAGGGTCCCTCTAGGAAAGGGAAGGCAAAGCAGCCTGATCAGCACAGGCATGGTGCCTGGCAATGTATGTCGTCTTCTCAATTCAGTGACAAATTCCTCACTCCCTAATGCCCCCATGAGGCTGAGGGATCACAGAAGGAGCACCTGTTGACTACTATCCTCGAGCACATGGAGGCCTTCGACTGATAGCTGGACGGGCTCATGATGAGTATCCACCAACCTGTGCTCCCTGAGCCATTATGCAATGATCCATGTGATTCTCCTCCATATGTGTACGAGTGCCACATGGTCTGCAGGAACCTGCTGGGATGTGAACTTAGAGGGCACAAAAATAAGGGAGCATACAAGTCTGTCCCCCTAGGACAGTCTGATCTCCAGAGGTTGTACTGGGATGAGGCTGCATGGCTTTCATGGCCAGAGCTTGGGGAGGCCCATCCCTTTGACCCTCAGTACCACCCCATGGATGTCCCAGCCATTATGAGTGCTGTAGTGCAAGTGTGCAAATTTGGAGGGGGAGCCCTGACTTCCCTAGCCGGTGTTGCCACCAGCCTAATGAGCTGGAAGAGCCCCCTCCTCTGGAGGGAGGCTATGCTAATGTCTCTGCTCCCATTTGCAAGCAATTGCTACAGGTCACTAAAGAGAAGATCTGGAGATATAAATACTAGGGCTGCACTGAATTCTCTTCATAGGCTCCATTGCTCAATGCCCCAAAGCCTCCTCCCCTCCAATCAAAGCCCCCCCTCCAATAAAAGCCTCCATTGCTCTATGCCCACCTATCCAAGGCAAGCCCTCTCCCCACACACCATAAATTAAACATAAAGAAAATATCTGTCCGAGTACTCACACTGATTTCTGTGGTTCCAAATACTGGGACCAAGTCCTCAGTCAGAACTCAGAACTTTTTCTGAGGACCTGGAAATTGGACATTGGAACTCTGAAACTTGGAAATCCTCAGAACCTGGAACCTTGGAAATAATAATAAAAAAACCTCCATTGCTCTATGCTCCAAAGCTCCACACCCCCCACCCCTCAAAAAAGCCTCCATTGCTCTATGCCCACCTATCCAAGGCAAGCCCCCTCCACACACACCATAAATTAACCATAAAGAAAATATCCCCCTGTGCCAGCTGGGCACATTCTTGGCAAAGTTGGTCACTACTGGACCAGGTTTTGTTACAGGGAGGAATTGGAACCCCTCCCCAAAGTTGGCGTGTTAATAAGTTTAATAAAGACTGTAGCCTTTTAACCCCAACAATTGTGTCCTTGCTTCCTTCCATGATGCAGCGATGAATGTGGGTTTTGGCTACGTTGTAAATCTTCCTGTTAATAAAGCCAAACTCATCTCATTCTGCAAGAAAAGAAACTTAGCAACGCTAAGATAAAGAATACAAATAACAAAGACTACCATTTGTTCATTCTAACTGTGCTTTGTCTTGAAGATACTGACCTTGTGCCTGTCACACTTAGACTAAGAGACAAAGTAGTTCAAATGATATCTTTCATTGGACCAACTTCTGTTGGTGAGACTGTACAAGGTTTTGGGTCGCACAGGACCCTTACTCAGGCATGTAGTGTACACCAGTCAGAAATATATGACCTGAATTATGAGGAGACATGGAATGACATGGGTTGGAGTAGATAAGACAAGGTAATTTGGGTTAGGGAGAAAAGAGAGAGATAGGTCTAGGAGACAAAGGAACAATAGGTAGTGGTAAACACACCAAAAAGATGAGGCTAAAGCAAACATATTGGCTGAGGGTAAGTAGGGAAAAGCTTATCAGGTGAACAGAATACGCATATGAAAGGAACTGGGTTAACAGCAGTAACACACAGGTTAAGTATACAGCTGACAGACTCTGTCAGTTGCTACAGATTTAATTGCTTGAAAAGTTTAGATCTTTGTTGAGGCCATTATCTTTGGTATCTAATAGTTCAGCTTTCCGACTATTAGTCACAGTCTGGCTTTTGTCCAGGCTATGGCATCAAGAATGCATTTGTGGCTTTGGTCGACGACCTTCGCTGCGAATTGGACCCGGGTTGTTTGACCCTGCTAATTCTGTTAGATCTGTCGGCTGCTTTTGATACCATTGACCATGAGATGCTGGTGCCTCGCCTGCAGGACAGAGCCGGGATGGGTAGGATTGTTCTTGAGTGGTTCTGCTTTTCCTGGCCAGAAGAATGCAGGGTGTGGTGCACGGGGATTGCTCTTCATCACCCCAAGACCTCATGTGTGCTCTCCCTCAAGGTTCCATCTTGTCCCCACTCCTGATCAATCTGTATATGCAGCTACTCGGAAGTCGTGAGAAGGTATACCTTGATTGTGAGGTATTTAATTCACGCACTTAAAAAATGCGCCTCTGCCGTAATATGCGCATATTAAGCCACTTTCATCTCGTCTAATTAGACCAGGAAGAGGTTTCAAAATATGCACACCGCAGACGCGAAACAGAGCGCCGCTCGTCTAAAAGAGCCCTATGAGTTCCAATATCAATTATGATGTGGGATCTTCTTTGAGTCTTTTTGTAATAATTTTGATCAGAAACTTGTCTATGGCTTCTGTGATGTAGTATTCTGGGTTTAGTATTACAATGGTGCCCCCTTTATCTGCTGATTTGACTATTTCATGGTTAGATTTCAAGGACTGAATAGCCTTTCTTTCTGTGATGGTCAGGTTTTACTCAGTGCTGTTTTTGTTCAGGATTTCACAGTCGGTTCTTTTCATGAAACAGTCAATATAGTGGTCTAGTGTGGGATTCCATCCATCTTGGGGTGTCCAGTCAAATGAGATATTTTTCATTTTGTTTCTGAAAGAGATTCATGTGGGTGTCGTTCTCCTTGTGAAAATATTCCTTGAGGCAGAGTTGGCAGAAAAATTCCTCTATTTATCCACATATTGTCTGGTTTCATGGTTAAGACTCCTCTGTCAGTGTGATCCCTGACTGTTTATCAATGGTACAAGTCTCATTCACTTCAGTGGGAATTCTACTGGTGCTAGTATTTCCTACCACTGGAACTAAACAGCAAGAGGATCATGCCCTCTGTGTATCAAGCAGCTGGCAAATATTTGTTTTCAATTAGCCTTCCTTTGCATTCCCATTTTCTTCACATTTCAATTAGCCTCCCTTTACAAAGTTCCACCAAAAAGAACAAACTGGCATAGGTGTAGACTTTGGAAGAAAAAGACTGGAAGTTGATGGGGGAACCTCAATAGCTGACATGAAACAATTTCACTTTCAAAGGAAACTGGAACAGCTGTGATACAAATACAGACTCAGACTTCAAAACAAGCAAACTAAGGGGATGGGGGGATCCAGCTATTCATTTAGAGATCAAGGTCCTGTCTCTGTTCTTGATCATGATGGGGTAAGCAAAGTGCAATTTCATTGGGTACAGCCTGTTGGGGCAGTAATGTGATTTGGGCAGCCCAATCCATGGAAACTGGGCGAATATTTGGTAAATGGAAGATGCCAGAAGGGGGCTGGGGGAGAGGACAGCAGTGGCGAGGAAAGATGGCAGGGGGCAGGGAGAGGAAGTGGGAAGGGGAAGTGGCAGGGAAGAGGGGCAGAAAACTCACTGGGAAGTGACTCCGCCACATCTCTACTTTGTAGGACTGCCATGCCTTGGAAACTGCTCTGGCACATCTCTGTGCATGCTGTCCGGCACTCAGAGTCAGGAGCATGCCGCTGGGGGGACTGCGATGCCTGGCAAGCAGCTGAGGCGTGCCTTTGAGCATGCTCCCACTGTCTAGGAGTGTATTGGACTACACTCTCCCAGAGAGCATGCACAGAGGTGTTTCCCAGCCACTTCCCAGGCAGGACAGTCCCCCCAGTAGAGGCATGCCAGAGCCACTTCTCCATGAGCTTGATTATCCCCCTTCCCTGCCACTTTCACTTCCCTGTCCCCTGCCATCTTCTTCCCTTCCTGAGGGGCAATTACTCAATTACTCAAAACTCAGTAAACCCGAGCTGAGGACAGGGATACTCAGTGGAAAAACATGAGTAATCCAAATGCCAAGTTGCAGTAGTGAATCATGTGCTCGGTGGGTGCCAGATGTTCACCCTGCCCCAGGGTAAGGTAGGCACCTAGCTGCTATACTCTGTGTCCTCTGAAAATGGCCAGGGTCGCAGGGCATAGCAGCCTTACCCAAGTTGGGGGAAGGTTGCCCAAATCGCAGTACCATGCCATTGCTCATGGGGCCAATACCCATCTGCCATACCCCATGGTGTAGTATGCCACAGGGCTTTTGAGTGGTGGGTACTGTCAGCATTCCCACATGGCCACATCACACCCAGGGGTGGGATACTGGGTGGTCTGGGGGAGGGTGGATGAGGACTGAGTGCCCATGCATGTGGCTGCTGCTTTGGCCCACAACAGGGCATGGTGGGATAGATGACAGTGACATGCCTGGTTTTCCCATGGGGGTGAACCATCTGCCATATTCTCCGTGCTGGCCCTGAAGTGTGGCGGCTGCGATTTCCACTACCACCACCCCAGGCCCATGTGGGATCAGTCCTTCCCAGCTTGTCTGGCTGCAACCATTGTAGACAACAGAGTTAAATCAGTGTATTTGTGAAGTTAGAGCAGAGTAAAATCATTGTCGGATCAAACCGTTGTTCCATTAACTTATATAATGAAATGTAGGCATACCATTTTGGAGGGTGGGGGAGGGGAAGATTCCCATCTCAAGTACAGTGACTTCAACATGGGGGCAACTCTAGTAAATAAAAAAACGATTATCTCTGATTATATTCAGGATGAAGTCACTGACCTTGCATGCATTATTAAGACCTGGCTGAATGATGAAGCTGGGCCTGTATTGGTTCAGCTAGTGCTGGCTATATATGCCATACAGCATCAGCCTCTGATCAGAGGTCAAGAGGGTGGAGTGGCAGTGATCTGTAAGGAAAATCTGTCATATTGAAGGTATCCAGTGCCTAACTTAGCCAACATAAAATGTCTCCACCTTGTGCATGGGGCTCAGGATAGATCAGGGATTGTGCTTTTGTACCAACTATCCCACTGCACAACAGAATCCCTCACTGAGCTAGCCAAGTGGGTGTGGCACTGTGGCAGGGAACAGCATGACGGGGCTGCCCCTTTAAGTGTGCCATATTCACCTGCCTCAAAAGTTAACTGTCTGGGAGGTGCCAGGCAGCTGAGTGGGACAACTTGGTAAGGGATTGGCAAGGCCAGCCCTGTTGAATGAGCCATCCAAAGGACTGTTGCCTGACTGAGCTTGGACTAGATAGGGCTGGGGTTGCTGAAGGGCTGTTTTCCAGAGTTGGTAAGGTGTGTGTGTGAAATACTGTAGAGACTGTGGATAAGAGACCAATGAGGTGAACTATGATGTTGGCTATGATGAGACTGTATCTGGTGGAGATTGCATACCTGTGAGGGAACTGTGTGTACATGAACTGAGGTGATGGGCATTGGGAACTACTGCTAAACCTGTATAGAATAAATGACACTAGAGACTGGAGCAAATTCCCTATAAGGAGTGATTACTGGTGTCTGATCCTGCAGGGACTTACCCTGCTACAGTTGGTCTCGAAGATAGTGTGGGAGATGCTCAAATGAATTGTCTTGGAAAACGTCAGCATCCACGCTGAGGCTAAACTTTCAGAGCCAGAGAGGGATTTCATGGCCTCTGTGACAACCATGGGCCTATCCCTAGTAATATGAGACCCATCATGTGCTGTATTTGATGCACTGGCCTGAAAATGGAGCTCCAATTACTGATGGTGTCACAAAGATGTCATTGTCATGGTCAGATCATTGCCCTCTGCAGGCTCGAATCCTTACCCTCCTGTATACCATCAGGGTGGTGGACCAGTTAGGTTGGTCTGCCTCTGGAGACTAATGGAGCCAATTGGATTCTAGAACACTTTGAAGGATATACCCACTGATGTTGACAGCTGCTCAGTCGATGGCCTTGTCAAACTGTGGATTGGGATGTTGACCAAGGCCATCAACACGGTTGTACCCAGGTATCCACTTCCACCATGCTGTCAGTACAGGTCCTCCTGGTATACGGAGGACCTGAGATGGATGATCTGACCTTGAGCTGGGGGCTGCAGCTTGTGCAGAACGCAGCAGCCCATCTCTTGTAGGCATGGGCGAACAGATCGCGGTTCGTGTTCGGCCGTTCGGTTCAGCCGCGATCGGTTCGTGTGTTCGTGTTCAGCCATTCGGTGTTCGGGTGGTTCGCGCGTGCACGTTCGGCCGGAAATATCGCGGGAAGCCGTAAAATCAGCGTCGCGCCGGAAATTCGTGTGCGTGTGCGTGAGTGAGGCAAGAGGGTGTGTGTTTGTTTCGGTGGCTGCTTGTGTAGTGTGTTTTGGTGATTGTTTTGGCTGTGCTGTGTGTTTGGGTGGGTTGG
>QEPC01003078.1:2415798-2439175 GCA_003113815.1 Sphenodon punctatus | reverse complement strand
CCACCCCTGGTGCCTGGAAGTCTGCTCCTAGCTGAGTCAAATGACTTCCCCCTCCCTGCTACATTTGGCCTTCCAGTGACCTGACAGAAGACCATGTTTTAGCCACCCGAACACAACCGAACGCGATTCGAATTGAACGAACTCTTCGGCCATTTCGTCGTTCGGTGTTCGGTTCTGTTCGGTGTGTTCGCCATTTTCGTTGTTCGGTGTTCGGTTCCGTTCGGTGTGTTCGCCATTTTGGTGTTCGGTGTTCGGTGTTCTGTCCATTCGGTGTGTTCGTGTTCGTGTTCGGTTGTCTGAACAGGCCGAGTTCGGGCCGAACACCGAACTACCGAACTGCGTTTGCCCATCCCTAATCTCTTGACAAGTATGATTGCTGGGAGCACATTCAACCAATGATTCATAGTCTTCGCTGGCTGCCAATTGCATTCCAGGAACAATTCAAGGTGCAGTTTTGATGTATAAACTCTATACAACCCAGACACTAAAGGACCACCTTTCTCCTTATGCCCCTCCATGGACTCTAAGATCAGTCAAGGGCACTCTCTTGCAGGTTTCATTATTTGACCCCAGGTACACAGAGAGGCATTCCTGGTGGCTGCTCCACATCTCTGGAACTCCCTTCTCCTGGAAGTTTGCCTAAGCACTAGTTTGAACATGTTCTAGAGGCATTGTAAGACCTATTTATTCAGCCAGGCATTTAACAGGCAGGGATAGATCCTGCGGGGATGTGGGTGGAGTGGTATTGTAGGTATTTGGGGGATTTTATTTTGTATTTTATCTTTTTTATTATGTTAGCTGCCCTGAGCCTTAGGGGATAGGGTGTGATAAAAATCAAAATAAATTATTATTATTATTATTATTATTATTATTATTATTATTATTATATAGTGCCAGCGATGTACCTGGTGAAGGGTCAGGTTGAACCTTAAGGGGGCCCTATCAAATGAAATGTAGGGGTGGGACATGAGGGCAAATACCAGGTACCGGTCTTACCGGTTCCCGGATTTTAAAAAACCGGCTTACCGGATTAATACCGGTTTACCGGTACCGGATCTTTTCCATTGATTTCAATTGGGAACTGTCCCCATTGAAATCAATAAAAAAATTTAAAAGACAAAAACCTCCCCCCTCCCAGACTTTGCGGGTGGAAGGCGGGACACCCCCCACCCAACCTGGATTTAAACAACAACAATCATTTCCCCTAAGTCCCCTAGTGTGGGCTCCGGGCCGCCGGCGGCGACCCAGAGCCCGCACCAGCACTGCAGCAGCAGGTAAGTGTACCGGTACTGTACTGATCCCTGGGGTGTGGGTGGTTTAACACCCCCCCCCACCCCAGGGATCACCCTACCTCCCCAATGCCATTGCCTCCGGGCGGCAGCGGCGGTGCTCCGGCGGCTTCAGCGCTGGCTGTGGCTGCCGCCGGCTTCAGCATGCTAATAGGCCTTCCGGGGGTACTAAGTACCAACTAAGTATGAACTTGGTACTTAGGGACACAGCTGCGTTTGCTGGGGTTTTCTCCTGAGGCTCTTGCCCTGTTGGGATATAAAACGGCAAGGAATTTGGTCCTTCAGAGGCTGGCAGATATTGGCCGCCAGGAAATAGGGGCTGAGCTTTGTTTAAGCAAGGCCCTTGGGACACAGAAAGGATTGTTTAGTGAGATGGGCCAGCCTAGGGCGTATTTAGAGTATGGGCTCTTGATGCTCAAGAGAAGACTTTTCTTCCTGGCCAGGGTAAATTACTTCCCCTCGTCACTGATGCAGGGGAGATATCAGGGTAGTCCCTTGGCTCAGCGTTTCTGTCATTGCCCTTTAAAGCAGATTGAGTTGGTGAGTCATATTCTACTGGATTGCCCATTCTACGAGGATCTTTGCTTAAAATTAATATTGCCAGTGGTGGGAGAAAGGTTAGGTAGACCCCGAGAGGCTATTGTGACTATGCTCCTTGGTGACATCTCTAGAGAAATCACTGAAAAAGTGGCGCAATTTTTTGTTTTGTGTTCACACTATTAAGCAACATAGATGTATAACTTGTGAATCGCACTCTAGAGAGTGGGGCGGAAAGGCCTGATTTTTCCTTGGATATTTATACAAGCAACTGTGTGCTGAAAATGATATAGGCCTTATACTGGTTCCTATCCTAATTCAGATTCCTTTTTGGTAGCTTGAGTGAGTCCAGGTAATACAGGGGTCAAGTGTGCCGCCAAAAGCCGCGGGAAGGGCAAGGCTTTGTTTTCTCTGCATTTCCATCTGCATGATAAATTATATATTTTTGGAGACATGCCTACTCCCTGCTAAAGAAGCATGGCTATCTATAGAGATATGGGTTTTGGTATTTTATTGAGGTTTAGTGCCCCGTTATAAGACCTGGGAAAGGGGAAATGGGGCTCGTATAAATCATTAAAGGAACAATAAATAAATTAAATACCCAGGCATTATGGCAATTTGGTATGTAAATAGTATTAGTTTTGTAGTTTAAAAATAATTGTTTGAATTTTGTATTTTAAAATTTTTGTTTTGTTTATTCATGTATTGTTATGGCCTACGGCTAAGCAAATAAATCTTATTCTATTCTATTCTATGTACCTGGTGCTTTACAGAGAATAAGATAGACACAGTCCCTGTCTGAGAGCTTACAATTGAAAGACAGGGGGAGGGGAGACAGGGAAGGGGGAACAGAGGGAGAGACAAGGGATGCAACATTCATGATGATGTGAGAACTCAGGTACACGTTCTTGGCTTGGTTACAGTAAATTGGGAGTTTGCAGATAACAGGTGGGGGATAATCCTGGGTGGGGTTGATTAGTAGGAGTTAGGAAGGGCAGAGCGGAAGAGGTGGGTTTTGAGGAGGGACTTGAAGGTGTGGAGGGTGGGGGCAAAGTGGAATAGGGCAGGGAGGGAGTTCCAGGCTTGTGGGACAGGGAGGGAGAAGAGACAAAGACGTTTGGGGGTGCAGGGGAGGCGTGGGAGGGTGAAGTAGGGGGTGGAAGAGGAGCGGAGTGCTCCAACAGGAGTTCGGAGGGAGATCAGGGCAGAGAGGTAGGGGGGAACAAGGTTGTGAAGGGATTTATGGGTGAAGACAAGGAGCTTGTGGAAGGGGTAGCCAGTGGACACAGGAGAGAAGAGACTGCACATGGCCAAAGTGATGGGCTAGGTGGATGATCCTGGTAGCAGAGTTTTGAACAGAGATGAGGGAAGAAAGGTGAGAGCGGAGAAGGCCAGGGAGGAGGAGGTTACAATAGTCGAGGCGTGAGATGCATGACAGAGCCTTGGGGAAGCCCAACCGAGAGGACCAGGGAGGAGGAGGGGGAGGAGTTAGGAAGAGATACATTGAAGGAGCTATCAGAAAGGTAGTAGGAGAACCAGTCGCGGATAGAGTCCCGGAATCCCAGGGAGTGAAGCGATTCAAGCAGGAGCGAGTGGTTGAACTTAGTTGTTCAGGCCTCATCCATCTTGTGTCTTTGACAATGGCCAAACTGCCTAATCAATACATAACAATGCCATGTTCAAGAGGCTACCTGACAGCTGGTACAGCTGCTCAACTGGGTACAGGTTTGGGGTTGCTTTTGCTGGCAATCTTGACGATAATACCCATAGGAGTGAGATCTGAATAAAATGTGTGTGTGGTGGTACCTCGGTGGTTATGTAACACAGAAGGCTGTCCACTCCAGGCATGTTTGTTTATCCTTGACCAAAAGATTTGAAATCTTTGTTTTGACTAGCACATATAGCTACATTGTCTGTTGCAGCTCCCCCCAAAGTCCTATTGGTCAGCTTTAAGGTTTTGAGAGAGGAAAGGATACTGGTAGCAACAGGAAAGCAAAGCCAGATGTTTGACTTCCTACAGCTCTCAACTAGGAATAAAAATTGCAAAGGGAATGTAAGAAGAAAAACATTTTGTTCTTTTGTCAGGAGAAAAGATCATCTGACATTTAATGTTGTAAAATTACTCCAATCACTGGGATAGGCAAAACTTCACACAAAATAGTTGTAATGGCTTGAAAGGCAAGTTATGGTGCCGTTATGACACGGAAGAGAATTTTTAAAAATGTTTTTTTAAATGAAACTAACACAGTTGAATTAAAAAATGCTCTGTTGTGTATGACCAGTTCCAATTCTATGTTTGAAAAAGTAAATAAAAAGGTTTCTGAAGAGAACCAGAAAAGTATTAGAAACTAAACACTGAAGAGAAACATGTGGATGAATTTTGACGTTCAAGTGAGAACAAAATAGTCAACTTAAATTACAATAGAAAGGACCTAGGGAGTCTGGGCATAACATTTCCCATTTAAAGTTCCTTAGCATAGTTTCCCTGTACCATTCCAAATTCTCCTGAATAACTTTGAATTATTCTCATATCGGTCAAGCACTGAGCCTCAAATCCATGACCCTGGGTTCCTGGAGCGGTGCCTGGCCCTGCACTACCGTCGCTTCACCATGTCACTGGCCCTGCCATGCCTTTCAGCTTCCTAGTTAACAGGGCCAGCCTTAGAATTTGTGGGGCCCAGGGCAAAGATAAAATGTGGGGGACCCCATAGACCCACCCTATCCCAAACTGGCAGTGCATTTCTTATTTACAAATGCAGAAGTGTCATTGTTAATTTTTTTAACATATCAGTACAATGTGCAGTTAAAAGAACATTTAAACATATTTTGTCCCCATGTCACTGCATCCTTTGTCCTCCTGTATAGAAGTAAGCAGAGGACACAGATATGGGTTAAAAAAGCAACACTTTATTTAAACACAAGGTCTGTCTGGGGTGGTTGAGTGAGCCTTCTTTTCCAAAAAGATCCAGGTCCTGTGCACTTGCTACAAACCCAAGTTTCCCCACCCCTCTCTGAGGAATAACTCAAAAACATCCCAGTCCAGGTCCTACCCCAATACCTTATTCACAAGATAATAATTAATCAATTTAGCCTCACAAAAACTGAGAGGTAGACCATTATAATGCCCTTAGTTTTTATAGATGAGAAACTGAGACTGAGAGTGGGTGTTAACAAAAATGACGGCATGGCCTTCATCCTTCCTGGGGGTGGAAAGGGCTACCCCCGGCCAGGCAAACTCCAGCAGCGGGAACACAAATCCTGCAGCTGCACCCGGCACTGCAACTGGTGCCCCACCCCCCGCCATGGCAGGACTGGCAATAATAGGTAGCCATGGTGACTCCCCACACTGGGCCGGACGGGCGTGCAAAAAGGCGAGCCCACATGGTTTGACCCTCTCTGGTCTGCCTAGACAGCTCACAGAGCCAGACCATGGGCCAGGTAGTTCCAGGTCCATGTTTCCGACCTGGCTGTCAACTCCACCAGGGTTTGAACTGAGCCCACATCTGTCAGGTCAGGAACAAATATGCAGGGTCAGCACTGGCCAAGGTGAGTCAGAGCAGGCCAAACTTGGTCCACATTATGTTTGTTAACACACAGTGACTTGCTCAAGGGCACCCATTGTGTTCATGGCTAATGCATGGCTACCCTGGGGAAAGCAGCTATCAGCATTGAAAACATATATGTATTTGCAAACTGTACTAAATCCTATCACGCACAGATCAGCAGCTGAGGAAAAAAAACAAACTCTGACCAGCCAGAGCCATGAGCTGCAATGAAGAAACTGTTTCTGGCCTGGTGGACATACAAGTAGTGTAACTCACAGCTAGTGCTGAATCAAGCAATTGCAGCAAAAGCCATTTCTTCTGGAAACAGGCCATTCACCTATGCTCACGTGATAAGGAAATGTACTAGCTTTTCCACTATTTTTGCTAGTTTTCATTTGGTAATTGCCATGGTTGGGTATTTCTGATCATTCTTCTTAGATAGAACAACCACACACCAGGTAACTTTCCTTACATGCTGCTTAAGTTTGCTTGTGTATGAGTGCAAGCTCACTACATAACGTCCATCATTTCTCTTATTGATCCTTGCTTTGGCTTCTTGTAAACTGTATTTTGATTGGTGTGTTCCAAGGGCTAGCCTTTGTTTTCCACATTCTGATACTGAAAACTGTCGTAAAATCCTGGAAACTGATGAAAATACCAGAAACTAACAGGCAGAAAGTACTGGAAACTGACAAATATTACAGAAAACGACCATAAAATACTGGGAAATGGTGGACAATAAAAGGTGCGGATCTCAACAACACTAGAAGCATGGATTCAATGGACAGTGAGGAAATGTGACTAACAGTCGCAAGCGCTCCCAAATGGTAAGTATTTCCCGACTGTACAGGAACAGACCAGTCATTCTCACCTAAGCTCTACTTGCAGTCACAAGCTCTGTTACTTGGATGCCTACCAGAACCCCATCCTTTTCTGACAAAAGAAGGGGCTGAAAAATGCTGTTAGCCTGGCTACACGGGTGCAGGGCAGATCACAGTCTTAGCCTCTAAAGCAGCACCCCACTGCCACTCCTCTCAGGGCTACCCTACTCTTACCTGTTCATGCTGCTTTACAAAGCTGTCAATGGGGATCCCGCACATGGCCCTTCTTTTGACACCACTGACACCACTACCTCAAGCTCTGCTGCTGGTAGTCCCATGTGAGATTTTGGGGGGCTATATTTAGAGGTGTGCAATTAATTTTCATTATTATGATAATGAAAATGAAAATTTTCATTTACTGTTTTGTTATTGTCATAACAAAAATGACAAAAAATAATAACGAAAAAACAAACAAAAACAAATTCCCATTTTGAAATAATGGAGGGAAAAAATGAAACACGCATTTCTGGCTATAACTTTTTTGTTATTCAATTCTGATTAAACCTATGGAGATTGTACCCCCAATGGAGTGCACTACGTGTACCAACTTTTGAAAAGATTGAATAAAGGAAACCGATTTTAGAAGCAATTGAAAGTTGTGATTTTAAGAAAAGCTCCATACACATTCCTGGCTACAGTTTCTTTATCTTCCATCCAACTTGCATAAAACATGGAAAGGTTATGTCGCCCCCCAAGATTACCAATCCTGAAAATTTCAAAAAGATTTGATAAAGGGTTCTGATGTTATAAGCCATTAACTTGAAAATGCATTTCTGGCTGTTACATTTTTATATCCCATCCTCTTTACAAGACATTTCTCAGATATGTATCCCACACATTCCCTGTCATCTCTGCCAAACTACAGGGAAATTTGATAAAGACCACCAATTTTATAAGTAATTGAAGTTGTCCCCTTGAAGACCATTATTCAGATAAAAAGCAGCACATGCAGTGCCAGTCAGAGGCAGGCACATGGCATTGCAAGGGGAGGGAGGCTGTAGGAAGGAGAATGGGGAGCAACCCTACAGACTGACAGAAACATTCACTGGTCAGTTACTGCATGCTTCTAGCTTTACAGGACTAATTGGTGGTGGCTTCGAGGCAGGCATAAGGGGCAGCCCTAAAGCAGGCATAGAAGGAAACATAACTGGGATTTTGGGGATAGTATCCCAGCAATCAGGAGACGTGGTTTACACATCCAGGCTGGACAATTATCATCACAATCACATCCTGCAGCACTGTGACAGAGGACATAAGAGACATAAGAGATTTTCTATTTGGCTCTTTCCTAAACAGATGCTTCCAACTTCCCAGTATATCAACTTGGGGAGAGAAGTTGCGGTGGTCACAGCACAGAATGAGAATATTTGATTGATATTTCTGCTGTCAAATTGGCATCACAAACAGATCTTATACCACAGTGACATGTAAGAGAATCCCTGGCATAGGCTCATTCTCTGCATATGCTGTGCAGTAGGGAAGGGATGGGAATTTCGGTTTCAGATAAAACCAAAAGTACCCGAAAATGGCCATTTCAGATTAATCCGAAATTTTGGTTCTTTTTCAGTTTCGGTTCGATTGGAACTTTTGCATTGATTTTTGTACCGGATTTTTAACATTGTGGTTTGTCCCCCATTGAAAAAGCGCAGTGTTAAAAATTTGGTACAAAAATCAATGGAAAAGATCTGATAGTATCGAAACCAAAAAAGGACCAAAATACATGAAAACCAAAACTGAAATTGACAGACACCGAAATTTTGCCAAGAGTCCCATCCCTACTGTGCAGGCTTGTAAAGTTGGGACCCTTTATCACATCTTTACAATATTTGACAGAGATGCTCTGGAAGATGTGAGATACAGCCCTAGAAATTTCATGTACACTGATTGGACTACAAAGATGCTACAGTCAGACATACATTTATAAGTTAATTGCTTATACCACCAGGACTATGCCAATCTTTCTGAAAGTTGGCATAGATATTAAACCTGTGGAGGGATATAAACATGCCAAGTTTCATCAAGTTTAGATGGAATACAAAGAAGTTACATCCAGAAATGTATATGCAGATTTTTGCAAGATAACGTATTCAACTGCTTATAATATTGGATTCCTTTATCCAATATTTCTGAAATTTGGTACACATAATGCCTTCTCCTGGAGGTACAAGTTCTCCACTGGTTATCCATATATAATATTTACAAAAATGAAAATGAAATATATAAATAAAAAAATGAACAATAAAATGGGTCCCTGGTGCACACCTCTAGTTATTTTATCATTCCCAACTGAATCATCCTAAATCTGTCCAAAATGTAATAAATTTTTTTTTTAAAATTTATGGGTTTTAAAATGTTAGCCACCCTGAGATTCTTGGGGGTGGCACATAAATGCAATAGGTAAATAAAGTGCAAGTAGGTTTGGTAAGACTGGAGGGGAATGGGTATACAATTGTATTGGGTGCAGTCTCTGTGATTGGGCAGGCAGGCAGGGGAGGGAGGGAAAGTGTGCAAACTCTGGGATCAGGCAGGGGTGGGAGTCTCCAGGAACATCCTGAGAGAGAAACTGGGACAGGGAGAAGGATAAGTATTTAATTTGCAGTTTTAAAAGAATGCACGACTGGCTTTAATGCGTGAAATGTCATATATAAACCCCATCCACAGGATTTTTACACGCGGTGTGATTTTATGCCATGCACGTCTAAAAGCAGTTTGTCTTCTCCCTGTCCTAGTCTCACTCTCCCTTCCTCCCTCTCAGGATGTTCCTGAAGCCTCCCACCCATCCCTCCCTCCCTCCTCACTGCCCCAGAGCATCCTGCCCCCTCAACCCTCCCTGATTCCACCAGTCAGATCCCAGAGCCTGATCACTCCATTTCTGAGTTTTCTCCCTTTCTCATTAACCTAGTCCTGGAGACTGAACCCCCATTCAGGGCCGGTACATGCTTTACCTTGCTGCTGCGGATCCACTGCATAAGTCTGCTCCTTTACTGGCTGCCGGCCTCAGAGTCCCATGGGATTGCTTCACTACTGCTCCAGGCTACTGCACTGATGTCTGTAGCCGCTCCATAGACCCACACTACTCATCACTCGTTGCCCATATGCTGGGATCACTGCCTTCTAGACACTGCCCCTCCCACCAGGAAGCTATGATGATTTCCTATCAGGCAGGAGTGGAGGTGGGAAGGCTCAGGCAGCAAGAGACGGTTCGGTGTACGATGTCACCAGTATGCCAATGATACTTTACCTCTCATTTTCTGAAGATCCAGGTGCAGCAGTCTCAGTACTTACCCGGTGATTGGCAACTGTGGGGGAATGGATGAGGGCAAGTCGACTGAGACTGATCCCGATAAGATGGAGGTGATGTTGGTTGGTTGGTTGGTTGGTGGTGGTGGCTCCTGTAATTGGTGGGGTCTGCCCCCCTCTGGCCGCTCAGGTCCGTAGTTTGGGGGTGCTCCTTGACCCACAGCTTGGCCTGGATTGTCAGGTGGAGGCTGTGGCGAGGGGAGCATTTCGCCAATTACATCTGACATGACGGCTTCGTCCGTATGTCTCCAACTTGGACCTGGAAACCATCATCCATGCTTTCATTACCTCTTGACTGGACTACTGTAATGCAGTCTATGTGGGGCTACCTTTGAAGATAGTTCAGAGGCTGCAGCTGGTGCAGAATGCGGCGGCTCATCTCCTAACTGTTGGAAATGCAAGGACTGTGAGATCATTGCATCCATTTGCCCAATGCAGAGTTTACAGAGGAGTGTGAGTAGCTAATCATCAATAAGCAGGCAGGAAGCATACTTAAGCTTAAGTAGCTTTATTAGGAAAAACATGTAGGATAGGAAAGGCCTACATCTATACTAAGTCCTAAGACTAGATGTGTTCAGGAGGGAGGAAGGAAGCTCTCTGAGACACACAGAGATGAGAAACCTCCTGGGGGAGGAGATTGACCAATCAGGTCCTGGCAGGAGTAGGACAGATAGGATGGAGGAAGGGTTCCCTGATCTGTCTGTCTACTCCTGGTGTTTCTAGCAAACAAACAGGATGAGGTGCTTAGGGGGGATGCAACCAAAGGAATGTATTTCCAACACCAACAGGAATGGGTCACAGTGAGCACATTACACCTGTGCTCTGTTCTCTGCACTGGTTGCCTATAGTCTACCGGGCCCAATTCAAAGTGTTGACTATGACCTTTAAAGTCCTAAACAGCTAGGGACCTGTATATCTGTGAGATCGCCTCAGGCCCCGGGTTATTCTGCAGCCCTTGCGGTCAGCCGGGGGTGCCCAACTCGAGGTCCCATGAGTATTCCAGGTAGCAACAGCAGGGGGGCATTCTCAGTGGCCACACCTAGGCTGTGGAACTCCCTCCCGATGGAGGCCCATTTATCCCTGGACGTCCCATCTTTCCGAAGATCATGTAAGACCTGGTTGTTCTGCCAGGCCTTTGGGGAAGGGGGGGCAGGGGGGTTGGGAGGGTATTTTTATTGCCTTTTAGTAATTTTGATATTATAATACTTTAGTTTTATGTATTTTATTGTATTTTTATATGTTGTTGCTGCTCCGAGCTGCCATTGTGCGGGAGGATGTGGGGTAAAAATGTAATAAATAAATAAATAAAATAAGAGAAAATTAAGGTGCTCTGTTGGTCCCTAGTGGTAGTTCTATTCAGGGCCCAGATAGAAGGGTTCAGGGACGTCCAACTTCTGCATTATTGAAAAAAGGGTACCACTTCAGGGCCCCTGGGAGCGGAGAATATCACGGGGTCAGGGCAGTTACTCTAGTTTGCCCTATGCAAAGGCCAGCCCTGCTAGTTAGCTGCCAGCTGGTATATATTGGGTGGCTGGTAGAATCAGGAAGCTGTGTGGAGTTTTGACTGAATTAGTCACTTCCTTTTCCTGTCTCTTTCTTTCTATTGGTAAAAACAGATGTGCACACTGCTGAGCAGGAAACAACTGCCGACATGGGTTGGGGAGGGGTGCCAAACAAATATGCCCACAGCAGGAGCAAGGGTCAAGCCAAAAGGTCAAAGGCAAAAGGTCAGTTCAGTGTAAGCAGTGCTCAGGCTTAGTAGGGTGCGTGGGCTGTCTGGGGAACACATGGGAGGAGCAAGGGAACTAACACAGACAAGTACACAGGCAGGAGTAAGGGCAGGAACACAGGCTGAACAGCAGACACAGGAAGTCCATGTTACTCCACCTAACTTCCTGTGGGAGCTAGGCAGCTTTATATATAGATAGGAGCCAATTGAGAACCAGAAGCGGCATGACCACAGCAAGCAGCAGGAATCCCAGGGAAGAGCAACAAGACCCAGCTTTGCCTCCTGATGCCCTGGTCAGGCCACAACCTGACTTCCAATCCAGCCTGGTGACCCTACACCCTAAGCCCGCATTCATCCACCCACAACATGGATGCTCCTCACCCTGTACCCATTACAACATCAATAACACAGTCTTCAGAAGTCTCGTATGGACTGTTGGCATATATCCTGCTCTGCAAAAGAAGAGCATATCTCACTCCATAGCTTGTGAAATCAGATGTTAAGAAAGCTTTGGTGCCTGTCCTAGAGTGATACACAGGACCGAATGACTAAGAGCATGATCTCACATGAAACTCAGCTTACCTGTGCATGAAACAATCCTTAGGTAACCAAGCTAAAGCCATTTCATGTGGTCACCCCTAATATGATTATTGAGAGCAGCCTCAGAAAACGTTAGTAAAATACCTTGTACCCAGAATAATTTACCATATGCTACCCCCAAAGGAGTAGTGTTTGGTAATTTACTTTAGATATGAGTTGTCAGATGCGGACGTTCTGTGTGGCTGGTCCTGTGTAATAACATGGAGCAGGGATTAATAAGCCCCTCCGTAGGGATGACCACATGAAAGGACTTACTTTAAACTACTTAGAGGAAAGGCTTACCTGGGCATTGTTTGCTTCTGGGTAAAGTTAAGTTTTATATGAACCCACGTGCCTTTCATATCTACAGTGCAACACTCTTATATTGTATGTTTGTTTCATTATGGATTTATCTTGCCAGGATAAAAATGATCCTTGCCTGCATTTTGCAGACCCATCTTCCTTTCGTTATGTGATTTCTCTTTGTGTCTAAGTGAATGAACTAACCCTTCACCCAAAAGATAATCTGAAACACAAATCCATATACTGTGTGGGAGGAGAGGCAGGAGTGACTGATCACACACTCAAATGAAAGGGCTTCAAATGTGACAGAAAAATGCCTTTCTTTTCTTTGTAAAATTGATTTTACAATAGTCACGGACCAAGAGATTGCCAAAACTAGGGTTTCAAATCCAAACCTTTACAAACTTTGGAACAGAGAAGAGTTTGGAATGCAGCTCATGGATTTTCACTTCAGACTATCTACGCCTAAGTAGTAGGGCCTGTTTTCTGCAACTGAATTTTTTGGGGGGGAAATCAACAACTTCAAAATCTCATAGAAAAGCTCAGGAGATTACAACACAGATGTTACTCCATAAATAGTTCAAATTGTGCCTTCCACTTGACTCTCAGACTAAATCTACTCTTGATGCAGCATCACATTAGTAATTTGCCTCTGCATACATTACACTTGACTTTATTTGATATGATTGTCTACTGCCTATTGTAAATGTAGTGACCAAAGAACAGGGAGGTTCCCAATTCATTCCCTGTGACTGACAACCCACCTAGGGGTATCAGGTAATTAAATGGAAAGACTGATGGAATAGCTTGAATTGGAACAGTAATGTCTTAATAAATATTGAAAGGAAGCATTCTCTTGCCTAATGGAGCATGGACAAAGCAGGGCAAAACCACTGGTTGATATTAAAAAGGAAGCATTTATCTTGACATAATATTGATCTTATTAGGATAACGTGTGTTGTTTTTCCTGTTCCTATAATGTCATGGTGAGACTATACATTCTTTCCTAGTAATGTAAGCCATTAAAACATACAGGCAGATTAGTTCTGTGCTTTTGATGGGGTTCATATTTCCTCATGGGTTATCTGTTGAATAAGTCAGAGATTTAAAAGAAGACTATTAATTCTTTTATGCCTGTTTTTTTGGGTCTGGTTCTTTCTCCTGATTATGCACATGCCTAGTGGCCTATCGATCTGCATTAATACTTATCTAATGTTGGTGGAGATGGCTAAAATGTCTTCTGTCAAAATAATTGAGATGATACCATATATTGGATCAATTTCTGTGGTGAGAGTATGCAAGCTTTCCAGCTACAAACAGTTTTTCTCAGGTTTTCAGAAACTTGAGAACTTGGCTGATTTATTTTATCCCAAATTAATATATGCCCATTTAAGTTTCAAACTAATCAGAACAAGCATGTCTGTCATTTGGGCAAGCTCAAACTTCTTCAGCATGAGTCTCAAATAACTCTAACCCTCGTTGTCCACTTTGCCAGAACTTAATGGTTTCTTCTAGGGCTGAAACAAAAAGCAATATTTTTCTCGTGAAAATATTGTGAGAATCAAGAATTGTCACAGAGATCTCAATACAATTGTGCTATTAGACCAAGATCTTGGTTGAGAAATTTTTCTTGAAATACCATTTACCAATTATCATTTACCATTACCGTTTACCGCAATTTGCCATTTACCATGACTCACTTACCATGTGCCACCTTCATCCCGGTAATGCACATGCACAAAATGCCACTTTGCACATGCACATTACCAGGATGAAGCTGGTACGTTGTAAATGGTACACAGTAAATCTGCATACTGTAAATGGTAAATTACAGTAAGTGGTATTTTGAGAAAAAAATCTCGACCAAGAAATGTTGGGAATTGGTATGTTTCTTGATTCTCATTTCTGGTTAAAACAAATCGAGAACAGTGATTCTTGATGATAAACAAGAAAAACTTGAGATCTAGGGCGAATTCACACGTGCAGCAATTATCTGGATTTTTTAAAACTGGTTCTCAATAGTTCGCTGTTAACAAGTCCTGTTGCATTCACATGCATGCCATACCATTTTTAAGTACAGCGAAATAATGCATTCAGACCTTCTTGTAGTGCGCGCTTACCCGGCTGCTCAGTGCGGTTCAATTACAGGAAGTGGCCTGTGGGGAGCCAGAAGGTTGCTACTTTGTAAACAACATTCTTTGAGATGGCTCTAAACATTCTCACAACACACAACCTTCCAGCCAACATGGATTTTTTTTCCTTGTATGTTTAGAAAGGGTTGGAAGGAATGGTCATTCTGAAGGGTAGAGTGCTTTTTATACTAGAGAAGCTGAGACCATCATGTGGTCTATTATTTGAATAGGGTGAACATGCACAACCCAGTTATGAGAATGTTCGGAGCCAACTCAAAGAACGTTGCTTGCAAGGTAGCAACCTTCTGCTTTATCTCGCAGTCCGATCGGAGGGGGTGCCCCCTGCTTTCCTGCACGGGACTTCTAGACTGGGGGGCGGGGGGGGGATCAGGGAGTAAAGAGGGAGAGCCTGAGGCTGCTGGAAAGAAGCCCCTCGCATAGTGAGGCGCGCTGCTTCTCTCCCTGGTTTCTTTCCGGTATCCCGCTGCTGCTACTGCTGCAGCACTACGGTAGAGGCAGAGGCAGATGATTGAAAGTCCCTTGGAGGGAAGAACTTTTTTGGGGAGAAGCATGGAGGGGAAACATGGAGGGGAAGAACTTTTTTGGGGAGAAGCTGGCTGCAGCCTGCACCCAGCGAGGCAACTACAGGGCTCCAGCTGGTCTCACTGCTTCCGGTAGGGGCAGGAGTAAAACAGCGCACTTGGAAGCACGGTTGCATTCACATCAGAAAAGATTTCACACCAGTTAAAACCAGTACGATGTTGCTTTCACACTGCTGTTAAGTGCGGATTTATTGAAAACGGACAGCAAAAAGGTAGGTTTGAGTAGCTTTGAAAGTCGGATTTCTTTAGTGCGATATTGACCGCATTTAATCGAATTTATGTGTTCAGACATGCATGAAACATTTGTTTTTTAAAAAAATTCGCAAAAATCAGAACGTCTGAATCCCCCCCTAGTTTCAACCCTAGTTCCCTTCCTAATCCTTCATGTTATCCCAGTAGCCATTTATCTCTCATTAGATTATCTCAGATCCAAAGTCTCTAGCCATGTATTCTATGCACTTTATCCTGTGCAATTTGAATATGTAGTTCTTTAGGACAGGGCTAGAGTCAACACTCAAAAGCACTCGAGGAGTTTCCAATATTTAGAATAGCTACAGAGGACAATAGGAGAAAACTCAACACTGCTAACTGTCAGAATGATAGGATACCTGCTGAACTTCAAAAAGGATTGAAGGGTGAAGAGGACCACTTCAGCAAGGAAGGAGATGGACTTGCTAATGAAAGAACTGTGACAAAAGAGACTGAAGGATTTTTGTATGGTGAAAAGAAAAAGGATGATACGTCCCGATGGGTACAGGTGGGAAAGTAGGAATAAAAGAAGGGGAAAGAGGAAAATGTAGCTGGATCACAGAAGCTTCTCTTCCCCTGGAACAGTACTAGGGTTTAGAGGCACATCTTCCACCCAGACCCTCTGTGTTTTCCTGTCGGAGGCTTTTTTACATGAGAATGAGATGGACCCACGTATGCACACGCAGGTCCGCCGCACGTGCATGCATGGGGGTCACTCGTGTAAACACCGCAGCAGATGGGGGGCGTATAAGCCACTGCTCCCACAACCCACCCATGTCCACTCATCTCCACTCATCTAGTTGCAAGGAGCAACTAACGAAAAGGCAGGTTAGTCCATGCGTGTAGATGGGTGGAGGTGGGTGTGAGTCCGTCTGCCCACCCTCCCTACATCCATTGCCCCCAGAGCAGTGCTCCACCCACTGCACACTGATCCCCCTGCCCTTCACCTTTTTAAAAAGGACCAGAGTTTCCTTCTATAGCTGGATATTTTTAGACCATAAGCTGCTAACTTTTAAAGCTATCCTACTTACCTTCATTCTCTTCTTTCTTTTTTTCCATCACTCACTCCATTGATATTATGCCTTTCCTATAACAGCTTCTCTTTTCTCCTATCTGCTTATTAGCACTTAGATAGCTTTGTTTCTATATTTCGTTGGTTTTCTCCAAGTCTTCCCCTGTTTCCAACTATTTGACTGCAGGAGCAAGGCCTGTAAATTCCTTCCTATATGCATGCCTGCTCAATACTTAAAATACTTTGAATGGTATTGTGACACTATCACTAGCAATGTTAGTAAAACTTAATTTGCCCCCCTCGCCCCAAAAAACAACTCCTCAACATATTTTGTCCCCCCCCCCCCTCCCGATTGACTTTAGTACTATGGTCATAACATCTTCAGCCATGCTAATTTTAATGATGGTGAATGGCAAATCATTGTTCTCCCTCTAGAAACACAGGATGAGTGTTTGATGCTGAAGACATATGTCTGGGATTCAGGATACATAAGATCTGGTTGCAGATGTGTCAAAGAATTCCTCTGTGACCAGTGGGCCTCAGTTCCCTATCTGTTTTACAAGGATGCTGAAAGAGTTAATTTGTTAATGCATGTAAAGTTCTTTAAGATACCCAGATTTGAAAGGCACTTTAGAAACGGACAACAGTATGTTGTTAGACAAGCTGACTTCAAAGATACTTCATTCTTTTTAGTATAGTCTAGGTAGTACATGTATTCTGTTTTCCATCTTGTTTTCAGAGAAATGCAATGCAGTTCCTCTGCACAGTTTCATGCTTGGCTGAAGCTTGAGGCAATTTCAGGAATAACCCACAGATCTCTTTCTGGGTCAAAAAGCTGCAGACCTTTTGTATTTAACATGCATTATCTCTTTAGATTCTCTCCTATCAAACCCATCATCCAGCAATGTCCGATTGACTGACATTCCCCATCTATTTCTAGGCCAAACAGTCAAGCAATCTCAATCCTTTTGCACTTGTCTATGCTGTGCTATTTTTAAAAAGCTGTGCTTCTCTACTATTTGTTCACTTGTATAATGTATGCTGTATTGCTGCTCATATGGAAAAAGAGACCTCTGTTGAAATTAAATGACATACTTCATACAGCTAGTGACCTTCTAGGTTAGTTGGATGCAGGCACTTTGACTGTCAGACACCAATGATCGCTTTTTTTCAGC
The DNA here is from genome assembly GCA_003113815.1 of Sphenodon punctatus. Classification (NCBI taxonomy): domain Eukaryota; kingdom Metazoa; phylum Chordata; class Lepidosauria; order Sphenodontia; family Sphenodontidae; genus Sphenodon; species Sphenodon punctatus. The sequence goes on along the minus strand of QEPC01003078.1, from coordinate 2,421,842 downwards.
ACTGAATTGTGACAGCTGTGGCTGAAAGTTTAAAGCCTCAGAGCTTTCTCACAGAGATTGTGCCCTGAGCAGGGTTCAGCTGTCTGCTTGATAGACAAGAATTGTATTCTCTTAAGACGGAAAAATAAATAATAATAAAAAAGAGTAAGCATTTCCCCTGCAACCACCCTCTTTCTCTGTTCCTCTCTTCTGTCCCCCTTTGAATTGTAATGCTATTTTCACCAGCTGAGTGGAAAACAAGGACGGTTGTAGTAACAACAACAACAACAACAACAATAATATTGAATCATTTTATTTCAATAGCACCCCTTTGCAATGGTACTCTGAGCACTTCACAACATAAAAATATGATAAAACAATATGAAATCCATTTTAAAATATACATCCATTTTAAGACAACTTACAAAGGGAAGGTAGAGAGGGAGAAGAAAACGCCTGAAGGGGAACCAGCAGTGGATCCTAAAAGCACCTGGAGAATAAATAAGTTTTCAGGTGCTTTTTAAAGGTGAGGAACAACTTACTATTTGGGCAGAAGAAGGAAAGAAAATTCCCCAGCAACAAATTGGATTCCGGGAGGGTAGATCCACAACAGACTGCTGCTTTAGTCTATAGCATGTCATCTATTGGTATCAGAAAATTAAGAAAGGTAAATTATACCTAGCCTTCGTGGATCTTACCAAGGTGTTTGATACTGTTCCTAGATCACGCCTGTGGGCTAAGCTCAGGTCCTTGGGCATTGAGGATAATTTGCTATCCGCCATAATCAAACTACATACTAATAATGAAGCCTGGGTCCAAGGGGGGGAGGATTCACTTCAGGGCACTTCCATTCCCATTGGGAGAGGGGTTTGCCATGTGTCCTAGCACCCCTGTTATTTAATTTATTTTTGGCAGATGTTCCACAGTTTATCAACCCGGAGGAGACCCATCCACCTAAGATAGGGACCATCCATCTGTGTTTTTTGCAATTCGCAGATGATATTGTTTTTCTTTCTCAAACAGAGATTGGGATTAAAAGAGCCCTGGGTAATTTCCAGCAGTATTGTCAACTCAATGGGCTTGAGGTTATGGTTTTGGGTGCAAGGTTCCGCCCCTTTACTTGGCAGTTGAGCACAGGAAAAGTTGGGTCTGTGGACTCCTTTAACTATTTAGGTGTTCTCTTTACCTCTAGAGGTACTTGGCAACCTCACTTTCAGACTAGGGCAGCCAAGGCCACTAGGGATATGAGAGCTATTGCGCGGGCCTCCAGTATTTCTAAGGGGGTTCCAATGTCTTCATGCCTGAAGGTCTACCAGGCCAAAATTCCTCCATTCCTCCTGTTTGGAGTGGAGCTTGTTCCATTTCCCAATATACTCACTCTTGAGCGTGTACAAAATTCTTTTTTACGGCGTTTCCTCAGGGTGGGTCCTAACGTCCCAGGAGCTGTTCTGAGATTGGAAACTGGCTCTCTGTCTATTAAGGCGCTTGGCAGGATGGTGTACCTGAGGTTTTTGTTTTAACTCCTGAGTCTACTGGAGTCTGTGCTCTCCTTGTTATGTTTAAGGGAGGCACTATTGGACAAGGGTCAAAGGGCTTATCCTTGGTTGTTAGTTATACTTAGATCACTTGATTCGTGACCTGGGGTACTCTTTTAAGTTTTTCCAGGGGAAACCACTCGCGGGTATTAAACTTGAAATCCTTAGGAGAATCAAGGATATTGATTACCAAGATGATATACCTGCAGTGCGCCAATGGAAGGTTGCCCCTTTTTTGGGGCAGTTAAAGCTATCTTCCTTTTTCGAACCCTATTTGGATCTCCTGGATAATTCTAAACTTAGGAGACTCTACACGTTGCTCCGCTTTCAGATGCTTCAACTGGCTGTTATGGAGGGCAGATTAAAGCGTATTCCTCTCAATTTAAGATCTTGTTCTTGTAGCATGAGGGAAATTGAATTGACTGATCATTTTTTGCTGAGCTGTCCTTATTATCATCACCTCCATACAGTTGGGCTAGTTCCACTGTTACCTGTGGGCTATTCCTTTGGCATGGAGGGTTGTTTTGTTTTTCTCCTTTCTCTGCCACAGAAAGAGGCTATGGGGGAACTTGGTTCATTTACCTTATTGGCCCTTAAGAGAAGAGCTATTATTAAGGAGCGGCTTAAGCTAAGGGAACTACAAAATAGCCCCATTTTATTCCCTTTATCCCCTGCCTTGGGCTAGTAGGTGTGGGTGTCAATAGGTTTCTACTTACTGGGCGTTACTTGCCTTGTTTTATCCCACCATTGAGTTTTGTTTCCTTCTGCTCAAAATTTATTCTCTTATTGGTTTTCCTCGCAACGGGGCTGTTGTTTGTCCCCCATCCTAGATACTAGTTTTAGTTATTCTTGTACCCATCTGCTAGTCAGGTGGTACTACCAGTTTTTATTATTTCGCTACTTTCCTGTTACGGCCTATGTGGTTCGTTATATTACTGGCTGTTATTTGTACTTGTGTCCTTTTGCCTGTTTTTGTTTTTGAATTTTCCCAGTTGTCTTGTTTTGTTGTTTGTCTGATTGGGTCATGACGTAAGTCCGTACCCGTACTAATAAATACAATACAATACGAAGGTGAGGAGGGAGGAACTGAGGCAGACATATGGAGGGAGCAAGGCCCTTTTCAAATGGGCATGGGTGTGGTGGGGATGGGCATGTGGGGATGGGGGATGGGGGATAGTTATACAGGCAGACACCTGTCTCCACTGATCTCCACGCATGGAGCCACCACCGTTTTTTGAAACAGAGGAGGGATAGAATCCGCCAAGCAATGCTCTGCCTATGCCTATGGCTTTCAGATTGTCCGGATCTCCCAGCAAACACAAGTCCCTTACAAAGCCCTCAAGCTGCTGATTGGTCAGTTTCAATCTGAAATTGACCAGACAGCTGCTTACAGCTTTGCAAGGAGCCACTCAACTTTGCAAGGGTCTAGAGCTGAGTAGCCCTTTGCAAAGCTGGTTTCTCGAGGTGCTGCCCTGGCAGAGATTCTCCTCAGGAAGTGCCCAGCCAAACTCCCCTTTGCAAACCACTGCTTGCCTGGTGGTGAGAGAAGGGAAGGTCCACGTCAGGGCCCTCTCCGCCCAGCATCACTGGTTTACAAACTGGAGTTCAGCTAGATTCTTTCCTAGGGTATTCCCTGCTGGAGAAAATGGGGGACAGGTCCCCCAGACCCCTTGCCATTGAATACCCTCAGGAAACACTCAACCAAACTTCAGTTTGCAAACTGCTGCTACCAGGTGGAGAGAGAATGAATGATCCATGTCGGGTACCTCTCTGCGTGGCAGCAGCAGTTTGCAAAGGGATTTGACTGGGCTCTTCCCTAGGGGACCCCTAGGGGGAGTGAGAGATGGGTCCTGCAGTCTCCCCACTAGAGAACCCACTTGGGAAGTAGCCAGCTAAACCCCATTGCAAACAGTTGCACCAGGCAGAGAGAGAAGGTATTCATGCTCCCCTGTCACGTTTGTGCCTCAGTTTCCTCAAAGGGAAAATGCGCTTAGTGGTCCAGACCTGACATGATCTGGTCTGGATATAGGGCGCTCTTTTCTAATATGTGGAAACTCAGTTTACATACATTATGCGAATAAGCCAGCCGGCTCAGCTTAGTATTGCAAAGACAATATTTATTTATAAATGAGACATAAGACTAAGAATATTATAAAAATATAAATCAATAATTTACTTAAGTTCAAATAAAGACATAGTACAAAAGAGAAACTGTCAGTTAAAAACACATGGTTTGAGAAGACATTTCTGTTCAAAGAACAGCTCTTATTACAAATTCAAAGATCTTAAGATATAACATATGCTCTAAGTATTATTGCTATGGTTGACTCAATGCATCATAAAGAATATACATTCATATTACCCAGTCCTTTGTCCCATACTGCCATATGGATATGAGAAAAGCTCCAAGGAAGGAACTGTTTCTGAAAAATCCAACTTTTCTCTCTTCCTTTATGGAGAAAAAAATGCTTAGAAGACAGTTTGGATGACGTCATGTCAAAACTGCTGACAGGGAGGGTTTTCTAGGAGAACATAGTAAGAACCCTGTAATTATCATCTAAGATAGGATTTAACAATGAGTAAACTCCAAACAAACAGGGCCTCTTCCTGCCCTGCTTGGGAGTCACGTCTCTTGACTCTGGTCAACAGAAAATGTTGATTTCTTTAAGAGAAAAACTGGCTGATTACATCTCCTATTCCAGTATCTGGTCAAGAGTTCAATAGATAGGTCACTATAGGACAGCTCTTTAGGAATTCATCATACAGAAAGGCCAATTCTGATTTCAAATATATTGAAACATGATGGTCAAAAATATATGCTTATATACGGAATACATGACACACACACACACACATCTGCGCAGTGGTTTTTAGCCTTTGTAACTGACAAGCTCAGACAGGGTGTGTTGAGGCACTCATTCCCCAGTGCTTCCAGGCCAGTTCTCATCAATGGTAAAGGCCTTTGAGTTCTCACTGCTGAGAACTCAGTCATTTCTCAGCTCATTCTTGTTTTGCAGAACGAGGCAAAAAGTGTGTTTCTCACCAAGGAACTCAAACATGAGAATGAGTTTCAGCCCTACTCATGATTAAGTAGTAGATGGGTACAATGTCTCAGTGTGTCTTTTCTCTTTACTCCTACTTGTATATTCAGACTATAAACACATTTTTTGATGCCAACATTTTTTCAGTTCTATATTTTCCTCCCCATGTTTGTTGTTAAAAACAACCTCCATGACCTGGTTAATTTCTGACTCTGGAATAGACATATCTTTATCTTTTAATTTTCCAGTCTGATTTCATCCACATCCAGTTAATACAAAATTCTTCTGCTGAAATAATTTTTCTCCAGTCAATCACTACTCCTTCCAAATACCATTCTTACCCTCTTTGTATTCTTTGACCAGCTTCCTATTGCATTCTAGGGATGGGCAAATGCGGTTCGGATGTTCGGAGTTCGGACTGAACTCTCGAATGACCGAACAGTTTGGTCATGTTCAGATGAGTTTGGATGAGTTCGGGGGCAGGAAAAACGTTTTTCCAGGGCCGAAAACTAGGTTTCGGTTTCGAGTTTTTTTCTGTTTCAATTTTGATTTCATTTCAGTTTTGGTTTCGCTATTTTTGACTGTTCGGCCAAGTTCGGCCAAACCGAACTCAGCTGAACTGAACCATTGAACCCGAACTTGGGTTTCGAACCGAACGACTGAACATCCAAATATCCAAACTGAGTTCTGTTCACTCATCCCTATTGCATTCCAAAGGGAGTTCAATCTTTATAGCCTCATGTCAAAAATGCTTTCACTGCCTATTGATATTCTTTCCATTCTCATTGCCCTTTGATAGTCTGTACATCTCCCAACTTCACCAGTCTTAGTTTCTCCATATGTTTCTCCATAGTCTCTATTTCTCCCACTTCTTCTGAGCCTTTGCCACTATTTTTCACCTTGCTTCTTGTTTAAAACCACTATTCCACTCTGTTTGCATAAGTGGATCACAAACTCTTCTGCAAAATATCTCCTCAAATTTCAGTTTCCTGTTCGACCTTCTGTTGTCTGAACATAAAGGAAAATATATATTTCATTGTATCTGCTGTATCTGGAAGCTTCATCAGTTCAGTTCATCTTATGTTTATGCAGCTACAGAGAGTGTTTCTGTATGCACAGTATTAAGCAATGTATGTCCTCTCTTTCAATATGACAACTGTGAATTTTTTGCAACAGTGCCTGTCTTATATGGGTATACAGCACCTAATTAATGTGTATTATATGTATATACTGTACCTAATTTAGTGGGGCCTTGATATTTTAACAAGAGCCAGTAGGAACTGCTACAATCGACAATTGAATTGAAGAAGCAGCTTTTAAAGTTTCATTATTTATTAAATAATTCAGCTCATCTCAGAAAAGACAATGGGTGTTTTCAGACGTTACGAGATCACGGTGAACCACACTGAACCACGCTCAACCCCCCCGCGGGGCCAAAGGGCCCGGAACGTCTGAACGGCGTGCGCCAGATGTTCATCACGCTCAATAC
>QEPC01003078.1:2356033-2409127 GCA_003113815.1 Sphenodon punctatus | reverse complement strand
GGAACTGTAAGACCTGGCTGTTTGCCCAGGCCTTTGGGAGGGAGGGTGGGGAGGGGGGTGTTTAGTCCCCTACCCATTTGTGTTTGGTTTTTGTTCTAGCCCTGTTGAGTTATATTTATATTTAATATTTAAGGTTTTAAGTATTTTGTATTTTATTGTATTTTATGGTTTTAATGTTGGAAGCCGCCCCGAGCTGCGTTGCAGGAGGGGCGGGGTCGAAATTTACTAAATAAATAAATAAATAAAATAAATAAATAAATATTAAAACAGATTAAAAAACAACAATAATACAATTAAAACCCCCACAGTAAAACAAATTACCCCCTACCCCACCCTAACCCAACCCACTCAGCCCATCTCCTGCGGCAAAGGCATGGTGGAACAGCCAGCTCTTACATTGTCTACAGAAAGAGGGGAGGTCGGTGGTCAGGCAAACCTCCAGCAGGAGGGAGTTCCACAGCCATGACACAGCCACAGAGAATGCCCTCCACAAGGTCGACACCCAAGAAACTCAGGGGAACATGAGGAGGGTGCCCCCGGCCAACCGCAGGGGCTGATCCAGGATCCGGCATGTGAGGCAGTCCTGCAAATTGACTGGGCCCAGGCTATTTAGGGCTTTAAAGGTCAACACCAACACTTTGAATTGGGCTCGGAAGACTATCGGCAGCCAGTGCAGAGAGAGAAGCACCAGTGTAATGTGCTCGCATCAGCCCATCCCAGTTAGGAATTGAACCACCGCATTCTGCACCAGCTGCAGTCTCTGAATTAGCACCAAGGGTAGCCCCACATAGAGTGCACTACAGTAGTCCATACTCGAGGTAATAAAAGCACAGACGATTGTGGCCAGATCCAAGACCGAGACATAAAGCAGAAGTCGATACACCAGATGTAATTGGTGAAATGCCCCCTTTGCCACAGCCGCCACCTGGCATACCCTGGCAGAACTGCAGGTCCACAAGCACCCCTGGACTCAGAAACTGAGAATATAGGGGAGAACGGACCCCAAAAATGTTGGGGGTCACCTCTCGCCCGACCTTCCCCATGACCATCACCTCCATATTGTTAGGATTTAACTTCAGGTGGCTCACCCTTGTCAAATTCTGCACAGCCGTCCAGCACTGGGTAAGCACCAAAATTGCCGGAGCTGAGTCGAATGAAAAAGAGAGATAGAGCTGGGTGTCATCAGCATATTGATGACACCATGCACTAAACTCCCTAACAGCCTCTCCCAAAGGCTGTATATACACATTGAACAAGAGGGGGGACAGGATGGAACCCTGTGGGACTCCAAACGTGAGGTCCAGGGGAGAAGATGAAAAATCACCCAGGACCACACGTTGGGTTCTCCCAGTCAGGAAAGAGTGGAACCACTCAAGAACGGCCCCACCAATCCCTGCCCGGTCCTGCAGCTGAGTCACCCACAACTCATGATTAACTGCACCAAATGCAGCCGAGAGATCTAACAGGACCAACAGGGTCGAACGACCCCAGTCCAAATAACAGTAGAGGTCATCGACCAAGGCCACAAATGCAGTCTCCATGCCATATCCCGGACGAAAGCCAGACTGCAAGGGACTGAGTAAATTAATCCTGTCGAGATGCTCCTGCAGCTGCCGGGTAGGGACGGGAAGTTCAGTACATTCGGTATCTGATACTGCCGGTATTTTGCTGTACCGGCTTTATTGGATTACTCCGGTACTTGGGGGTACCAGTACTGGTTCCCCATGCTGGATTTTTTTACATTGCGGCCATTAAAATGAATGGCCACAATGTAAAAAAAGAAACCAAAACAACCCAACCACTTTAACTCCCCAGTCCAGGCTGCATGGGTGGAAGGGGGGACACCCCCCACCCACCCTGTCCAGCCTGGATTTTTAAAAAAAATCTAGGATTTAAATCCTGGATTTTTTTTAAAAAAAATTTCCCCCAGGTCCCTGCTAGTGCGGACGCCAGGCCGCCACCAGCGACCCAGAACCCACAACAGCAGGTAGGTACTGTGGTACTAGGGTGATCCCTGGGGTGGGGGGTGGTTTAACACACACTCCACCCCAGGGATCCCCCTACTTCCCCACCCAGGGATCGCCTACCTTTGACGCTCCGGGCAGAGGCGGCGGCGGCAGCATGGCGGTCCGGAGGCTTCAGCGCTGGCTGGTGGCTTCAGCGCTTACTAGGCCTTCCGGGGAACTTCCAGGTTTCCCCGGAAGACCTACAAAGCGCTGAAGCCACCAGCCAGCGCTGAAGCCTCCGGACTGCCATGCTGCCGCTGCCGCCGCCGCCTCCGCCCAGAGCACCAAAGGTAGGCGATCCCTGGGTGGGGAGGTAGGGTGATTCCTGTCGTGGGGTGTGTGTTAAACCACCCCCCAGCCCAGGGATCACCCTAGTACTTGCTGGTGTGTGCTCCAGGTCGCCGGCGGTGGCCTGGAGCCCGCACTAGTAGGGACTTAGAGTAATTATTTTTTTTTTTAAATCCAGGCTGAGCAGGGAGGTTGGGGGGTGCCCCCCCTTCCACCCGCACAGTCTGGGAGGGGGAGGAGGAAGGTATTGGTTTTTTCACCCATTGATTTCAATGGGGACAGTTCCCCATTGAAATCAATGGAACAAATCCAGTACCAGTAAACCGGTTTTAATCCAGTAAACCATTTTTTTGTAAACCAGCAACCGGTAAAACCGGTAACTGTTTTTTTGCCTGATGTCCCACCCCTACTGCCAGGCCACTACCTGTTCAATAACCTTCCCTAAAAAAGGAAGGTTTGAGACCGCCAGGACGCCAACGTCCAATGATGGCTTCTTGAGCAGGGGTTGCACCAGCACCTCCTTGAGACAGTCCGGCACCCTGCCCTCCTCAAGGAGGCATTGACAATTCCCACCAGCAATGGCCCTAATTTCTCCCGGCTGGCCTTGTACAGCCACGACAGGCATGGATCTAGTTCACAATAACTGGCTCGAACAGTCCCAAGAGCATCCCCCGCATCTGAGGGCAACACATCCTGAAATTCATCCCACAAAACAGGACAAGACGGGGCTTCTACTGCTTCTGGCTCACCTACTGCTAAAAATGTTTTTTTACTTTTATTTATTTAGAAATATTTTTTAGCCACCCCCTCATGCCTACGGCATGAAAACTGTGGTGGATTTGAGCAATTTTATCCACAAAAATTCCACAAACAAATCACAGTGGGGATTTTATGACTCTAAATCCAGGCAGAGGGAAGCCAGACTGACCAGCCCCCTCACCACCTGGAAAAGCTCTGCCGGGCGGGACTTAGCAGACGCAATGAGGGCAGCAAAGAAAACTTTCTTTCCTGCCTGCACCACCACGGCATAGGTACACAACCAGACTCTATGCTGCAATTGGTCAACTTCAGCATGCGAGTGACGCCACTGTCACTCTAACCGTCACCCTTCCTGCTTCATCTGCCGCAGCTCCTCCGTATACCACAGGGAGCTGCGTTGTCGGCGAATTGGGAGCAGGCCCTTGGGAGCCACCCGGTCGAGGGCCTCCACCAACATGGAATTCCATATGGTCACAAGGTCATCGAGTGAGCAGCCATCGAGATCAGAGGAAAGCCCGCGGGGGTGAACCATCCTAACGGGTTCCGCACCCTCCCAGGGGCTGCCTGGAGGAAATAATGATCCATCCATGACAAGGACACCGATGACACCTCCCCCACTAATGGATCCACCGCCTCAAGGCCTGTGCAAAATATTATGTCCAGGGTATGTCCTCCAACATGTGTGGGGCCCACCATTCTCTGAGACAGGCCCATGCCAGTCATGAACTCATACTCTGCCCCTCCAAGACTGGCGTCAGCAAGGATGCTGAAGTCCCCCAGGACTATCGCCATGGGGAACCACAAGATCACCTCCGATACCAGCTTGGTCAGTGCAGATAGGGAAACTGCCATACAGGTGGATGCCCAGTATATCAGCAGTATCCTTACTCTGTCTCTGGCCAAATCCAACATCAGATGAAGGCCTTCTATACCCATTAGGGATGTGTGAACGTGGTACAGATGTTTGGAGTTCAGCCCGAACTCAGCCAGTTCGGACACCCGAACTGAATGGCCGAACCGAACGTCAGAACCCCCAAACAGTTTGGGTACATTCAGATGAGTTTGGGAGCGTTCGGGCAGGGAAAACCTGTCTGGCAGGCCCGGGGGGGGGGGCAGCTAAGGAGCAGAATTCCTGGCCCCAGAGGTGGAGAGTGGTTTGGACTAGCAGCCAGTCTGCCCAATCACCATCCCTCTTTTCCTCAGACCATGGGCTTCACAGTCTGCGATTGGCATGGGGCTAGACTGCACAGAGCCAATAGGGCTTGTGATAAGGTAGACGCAGCAAGTAACAAAAATCATTGCCCTCCCCCCTTCCAATTCCTTCTGAGCTAGTAGGTGATCCTGTCAGCAGGCATTTTCAGAAGTCTCCCTCTCCCAGCAGTTTGTGTACCTCCTAATCCATTGCCATCTTCCTCCTCTTTCACCCATTTCCACACATATACCTCCATAATTTCATTTATTTAGATTAGATTACCCTCATTAGATAAGACAGATTTAGGTTTATTTTGTATTTTTTACCCCTCCCTGTGCTGTTTCTCCATCCCCTCCATTGTATACTTCCCTCATCCCTGTATATATTCCATCCCTGATTCCCTTCCCCTGTTTTTGGATTTATTTAGAGTAGGATTAGATTGATTTAGCTTGAATTTCAGTTTTGTACCCCTCCCTGTGTTGTTTGTTGTGAGCTGTCTGTGTCCCAAACCTCATCCCTGTGTATATATATAGATAGATATTAGATACTAGTATAGATAGATAGTTGTAGGAGTTAGCTTAGTTATAGAGATAGATAGAGATAGTGTGTAGTGATTAAGTTTTAATATTTTATAGTGTGTTTGTAGGACTAGGCCTTTGTAGATATAATCCATTTAGTTCCATAGGTTTTAGAATAGTTAATAGCAGTTAGAATTAGTGTAGATATATATAATATAATTCAATTTTGAATAAATAAATAATTAAAATAAAAAATCTTTGTGTGCATTATTTGTGTTTTAGAAATAGAGAAGGGAAGCAGGAGAGGCCGGTCTGCTGCCCGTAAGGCGGGCAGTAGGGTATGCCAGCGGAGTGGCAGCAGGCATCAGCAGCAGCCCGAGCCCATCACCACGCGTCAAACTTCATAGACCTGATTTTGACAGATAGGCTTCAGAGGCTCCCAGCAGTGGCACTAGAGGTGTGGTTCAGCATCATCTCCTGTCAGCGTCCTCTACTGCCACACAGGGCACTGGAAGGCCTGCAGTCCAGGAGGCTGAGGCTGTCTCTGCTGCAGCTGCAGGAGCATGTGCAGGTGCTTCAGGGGCAGGGTCTGAAGTTCATCATGGGCCACCCTGGTCCCCCATTATTAAGGTGATCCCCACCCCGGCTGTTAGAGACAGGGCCTGATTCCCTGGCAATGGAAGCAAGGAGAGCAGTAGCAATAGCAGTAGCAGCAGCAGTAGCAGCTATAGGGGGCACAGGGAAAGTGGCAGCAGTGTGGCAGTTCATCAGCCTCAGGATCCCAGTACTCCCCTTTATGGGGGGACATATCTCAGATTGGGGACAGTGAGGCAGACACTAGTCCTGCGGAGGAGATGTCTGGTGCTGAGGCGATGGCTGTCCCTCCAAGAGCTGTGTTGCCACCATGTTCTACCCCTCCCAGCAGCGCTGGCAGCGGTGCATCACCCGGTGCAGGCCAGAAGGCAGGAGGGGGTAAAAAATCTTCCGTATTGGTGCATTTAAGTTGGTCCAGATGGATGATCTCAGGGATGTGCAGTGCAGTTTGTGCCAGAAGGTGGTGAAGTGTGGGCAGGTGAGCACCAACCTTGGCACAACTGCCATGGTGAGGCATCTGAAGGCATGCCACAGCACTGTGCTGCTAAGCGGGCAGGCAGGGGCAGGGGATGCCAGCAGGTTCCTGACTGCAGCGGCCAGTCGTCTGCCTCCATCAGCGGGCAAGTGCCCTGCTCTAACAGCTGCCTCTAGCAGCAGGAGCGGTATTGATACTAGGGGGGAAGAGCAGCAGCAGCAGTGTCAATGCACCATGGAGGAGATGGTGTGGGGGCAGCTGCCAAGTCCATCGGCAGCTGCAGGACATGGAGGGCAGTGTGGCTTTCAACTGAAAGCCATGTGCATGTTGGGGGAAATGATCGCACTGGATGGGCAGCCCTTCTCTGTGGCCGGGGATATGGGGTTTAGGCGCCTGATTGGCTTTCTGCCCCCCCAGTTTAAACTGCGCTCATGCACCACCCTATGTTGGCAGGTGGTGCCAGCCTTGTACCGGGCTTTAAAGGAGCGGGTGAGGGAGCAGCTGGCAGGGGCTTGGGGTGCCACCGTCCACTTCACTATTGACCTGTGGTCCAGCAGATATGTGTAGCACACCTACCTGGCAGTGATGGCACACTGGTGGCAGGACCCGGAGGCAGCTTTTGGCAGTGGCAGGAGGGGTCCCTAAACAGGGTATAGGTGGGCCCTGCTCAGGAAGAAGTAATGGATGGTCCCCACACCACTCAGAACATCGAGGCAGCCGTGACCGCCATGGTGAGGGAGTGGGTCACACCAGGTGCTCCCTCCACCAAGGGATCCATGGTGATGGACAACGCAGCCAACATACTGAGGGCAGTCCACAATGGGGGCTTCACCAGAATCCCTTGCACCACACATACCCTTCACCTGGTGGACAGGGACACTCTGGGCTTGGGGGAGAAGGGGATTCAGGAAGGCACCCTTAACTCCCTGATTGATCAGAGGAGGAAGCTGGCTGGTTTCTTTAACTGGAGTGTGAAGGGCAGCGACCTCCTCTGGCCAAAGCAGGCAGAGCAAGGCTCCCCAGTGCACCAGCTGGTGCAGGATGTGTCCACCCAGTGGAATTCGACATTCCTGATGCTCGAGCGGCTTCTTGTGCAGAATTCCGCCTTGCATCAGGTTCAACTGGTGACAGAAAGTGGGACACCTCCAGGGTACAATGGGGCAGAATGGGAGATCCTGGCTCACACAGTCTTTGTGTTGAGACCATTTCCTGGCCGTGACGGAGACCATCAGCTCCTCCATGATCACCATGAGCCAGGTGACCCCTCTGGTCCAGAGTCTGCGCAGGAGGCTGAATGAGATTCTCCAGGGGCAGGATTGTGGCCCACAGGGCAAGAAGCTGGCATCTGAGGTGGTTGCCCTGGTGCAGCAACTGAAGGCAGGGCTGAAGGCGCAGTTTGATGAGCTCCTGCAGCAGGACGAATACGTTTTGGCAACCATGCTGGACACCAGGGTCAAGGGCAGTGTGGCACGCCAGACAGCGCTCTATGGGTGATGGAAGGGTGAGCTGGTGGAGACGGTCCAGTAGACAGAGCAGGCTCTTGAGAGCATACAGCAGCAGCATCAGAAGCAGCAGCAGCAGCAGGAGCAGCAGCAGCAGCAGCAGGACACCCCTGGGGATGATGGGAGTGGGAGCAGCCACCCCTTTCAGCCAGCAGGGTCTATCCCTGCCCCCATCCCTAGCAGTAGCAGCACCATCAGCAGGCTCAGCAGCAGCAGCACCCCTATTTCCAGCAGCAGCAGCTCGTTTGTGCAGGACACTCTGGCGAGCATGACCTCATGCACAGCAGGGCAGGCAGCGTGGCTGAGAGCAGCGGTGGAGGTGGTGCCCAGGCAGAATTACATGAGGGAGTACGACAGCACCTCAGCAGCAGTGAAGAGCTACCTGGAGGAGGAGCCATGCATCGAACCCAGCAGCGATCTTGGTGTTTACTGATTTCTAAGTGGGTTGGGTTTTGTGCATGTTTTGGACCCTTTTGTGTTAGGTATTCCCCGAGCTGCCCCTGGACATGGATTGATGGTGCAGTGGCACATGCCATTCCATGTGAGGGGCAGTCTTGGGATGGGGCTCCTCCTCAATCTGGGCTGCTGCTGCTGAGGTGCTGTCCCTCCCTCCTAATGCCCAGTGCCTGCCCTGCCTCTCTCTATGACTAGACGGCCTCAGCCGCCCTATCTGACTGACCTCATGACTCAGAGTAACATTCAGAAGCTGTAAGCCTGCCATCCGGCCTCTGGCTAGACAATCTCAGCCCACCTATCTGACTGGCTCTTTCTTGCTCTGCACAGTCTTCGCCAGCCTATCTGAGTGCCCTTCCAAGGTCCCAGCCTGCCTTCCCTACTGCCTCTCATGCCACGCTGCTTGTCTGCCCCTCCGCCCAAGTTGCCAAGATCAATCCTGCCTCAGCCTGCCTTCTGATGCTCATGCCACGCTGCCTGTCTGCCTGCACACCCAAGTTGCCAAAATCAAACCCTGCCTCAGTGTGCATTCTGATGCTCATGCCATGCTGCCTGTCTGCCAGCCCTGGTTGCCAACCTTGAACCCTGCCTGTCTGCATTCCAATGCTCATGCCACACTGCCTGTCTGCCCGCCCGCCCAGGTTGCCAAGATCAAAGCCTGACTCAGCCTGCCTTATGATGCTCATGCCATGATCTCTGTCTACCAGCGTTGGTTGCCAAGATCGAACCCTGCATCAGTCTGCCTTCTGCTCATGCCAAAGTGCCTGTCTTCCTGTACTGTGGGCAAAGCTGAAGCCCTGCCCCAGCCTGCCTGCCTCTCATGCCAAGGTGCCTGTCTGCCTGCCCTGGCAACCCTGGGTAATGTGCCCCACTGGCCTGGTAATCCCGCTTCTGTTGTCTGCTGTTCCATGGGTGCTCTTCCGTGGCAAATCCAAATGTGCCCATGCAATCCTGCTGCTGCCATCTGCTGCTGTATGGGAGCTCCTCCCTGGCAAATCCTGCCATCCTGGCTCCATGGGTGCTGCGCACAGGCAAATCCTGCTGCTGCTGTCTCTGATGTCCCACAGGTTCTGTGCCTGGGTAATCCAATGCCTGCTGCTTCTACCAATGCCGCCTATGCTGTCTGTGCCATGGGTTCTGTGTCCCAGAAATCCAATGTTTGTTGCTGTTGCCAATGCTGCCTCTGCTCTCTGTGCCATGGGTTCTGTGCCCCAGCAATCCAATGTCTGTTGCTACTGCCAATGCTCCCTCTGGTGTCTGTGCCATGGGTTCTGTGCCCCAGAAATCCAATGCTGCCTCTGCTGTATGTGCCATGGGTTTTGTTCCCCAGCAATTCAATGTCTGCCACTGCTACCAATGCTGCCTCTGCTGTGCCATTGGATCTGTGCCCCGGCAATCCAATGTCCACTTCTGCTGCATCTGCTGTGCCATGGGTTCTGCTACCTGGCAATCCAATGTCTTCTGCTTCTGCCAGTGCTGCCTCTGCTTTGCTATGGGTTCTGTGCCCTGGCAATCCAATGTCTACCACTGATGCCAATGCTGCCTGTGCTGTGCCATGGGTACTGCGCCCTGGCAATCCAATGTCTGCTACTGGGTGGCCACATGATTCACCACCAGGCAAGGCTTGACCAACTTTTAGAAGAGCTTGTTGAGATCCGGCAAGTAGGATGCAAGCCTGCAATGCCTGACCAAGTATGGGTGCCATCCACCAAGCCTTGATCGGACTTCTGCCGCTGCTCCACCGATGCCTGGCAGCCTGCAATGCCAGGCCAACTAGGGTTGCCAGACACCAAACTGTGGACGGGCCTCTGCCGCTGCTCCACCAATGCCAGCCAGCCTATATTGCAGACAGGGAGGGCTGTTGTTCCACTTCATCCAGAAGCTGGTGATGCCACTCCTTTCCCAGGACCCACTATCAGGGTTCTGGGGCTGTCATTCCACTCACTTGGAGCCATCATTCCACTGCATCAAGGAGCAGCCACTCCAGCCCCAGGACTGACCATCAGGGTTATGGGGCCATCATTCCACTCACAGGGAGCCTGTCAGGCTCCTGGACAAGGAGTCAGGGAAAGGGGGGAGAAAGGAGCATCAGGGAAGAAGGGAAAAGCTGGAGGGAGTAAGGGAACATCCACACTGAACCCCTCAGCCATCCTCTGGTATCAAGGAGGGGGAACGCTCAGTATCAAAACCAGGCAAGCTGGCCTGAGAAGGCATATGGCTCATCATCGAGGTCCCGGACCTGGGCGTCGGAGGAAAGTAACCAGCAACAGGGAGCTAGAGGGAAGTAAACAGCATCAAAGGGATAGAGGGGAGGAGCCAGCAATGGGGAGCTGGAGAGGAGTAACCAGTGATGGGGAGCTGGAGGGGAGTAACCAGTGATGGGGAGCTGGAGGGGAGTAACCAGGAATGGGAAGCTGGAGGGGGTACACACAGGGGGGAGACGGTTTGTGAGACAAGGTCCCAATGCACAAAGGTTGCAGGGTCCAAAAACAACAACAAGGAAGGGGGTGCCACTCATACAAGAGACACAGAGGGTTGCACAGGACAAAAGACTGACACACCGAACACCACAGACACAGACACAGTCACAGGGAAAGAGACAGAACAATGCTACACTGGATCAAAGGAGGCAAACAACCAAACCCCAGGAAGAGCAGTTGGTCCACCACCAGCTTCCTGAGGCCACCAGAAGGTCCTAAATACTCCCTGGTGGCCAATCAGGAAGCCAGGAGGCAAGCACCAGAAATGGCTGCCAAGTGAGCAGGGGCAGGGTACACACCAGGCAGAGGTAGAGGAGGAGACATAGGGAGGAGGACAAGAGCACAGGCTACCAAGGTACCAGGTGGCACACGCTGCTACAGTGACACCCCCAACCCCCCAAGGCCAAGAGTTTGAGACCCGGCCGTGACAGAGCCACCATTCCACCGCTTCAAAAAGCAGCCATTCCAGCTCCAGGACCCACCATCTAGGTTCTGGCACTGTCATTCCACTCACAGGGAGCCATCATTCCACCACAACAAGAAACAGCCAGCCACTCCAGTTCCATGACCCACCTTCAGAGTTCTGGGGCCTACGTTACCAGCAGGGAGGGCTGTCGTTCCACTTCACTGTCTTCAAATGCTCCACCGATGCCAGTCAACCTGCAATGTCTGGCCAAGTCGGGGTTTCAGTCACTGAGCCCTGGCCAGGCCTCTGCTGCTGCTGCTGCTGCTGCCACTGAGTTTCAGACAGCCAACCATGCCCCCACGGGAACCCCCGGGGGCCAGGCACCGAGTCTGCCTGCCCAGGCACCCCGGGGTGCCAAGCCCCAAGCCTTCCCGGTCTTTGCTGATGCTGTGTCTCTGATGGACTGCCATGCCCCCACAGGCCCCTCTGGAGCACCCCAAGCCTCCAGGTGGGACCAAACCTTCTGAACGTTTGGGGGGCAAACTTCATGGGACCGAACCCATGAACCTGAACTAAGTTTTTAGTCCAAACATCCGAACATCCGAACTCCTGTCTGTTCGCACATCCCTAATACCCATGTTAGTTTGCAGAGGAAATCCCACCATAGAGATAAAAATAATGGCTACACCACCACCCCAGTCCCCCAGCTAAGGCTGATGCTGTATGGAGTACCCAGCTGTAACAAGATTAGCCAATATAGGCCCCGACTCAGTGTCCAGTTAGGTCTCCATAATACAATATAAGGGGAGCTATTCTGTAGCAGCTACTGGGAATAGTATACAAGTCATAAGACTTCCAAAGTGATTTCTTCTTATTATTCCCATGGAGTGTGTTCAGCTGGTAGAGGAGGGGCTTGGAACAGGAGATGATGCAGGGGAAGCTACCTCTTGTGCCCTCTCAAGCCTTCATTGGTGGTCTTCATCCCCCCCAGGTATAATATCCAGAGGCTGGGGCCCTTGGGCAACACCTAAGGGTGTTGGCCGTTGGTGGGCCATTTGAGGGGCTGTGTGTGGGCATGGGCACCCCCCCTTATGTTTCAAGGGATTGCCAGTGTATCTGCGGAGATCCTGACAGCAGCGACTGCCGAATCTACTCTCTGGCAGTTGGGTCTCTCTGGCGTTGGGGCTGCTGGAGTCCTCCATGGAATTTACCTGTCAGCTGTGTGGGAGGAGGAGCTGGCGTGGTTCTGGGAGACCTGCAACAAGATAAAAGGCAGAGGCAGCCTATGGCCATGCCATTGGAGCAGGAGCCAAGGTACTGTTTGTTGTAGTTGCTACTGTGGACATTGGGGAATATTACCTGTCAGTTGCTGGTAAATGGGAGCCAGGGCAGAGCCTGGGACCCACAACGCAAGAAAAACCAGTGTGGTCCTTGGTTAAGATCCCTACAGTGTGAGTTATTACCCTAAAATTTGACTGCTGGAACATGGGAGTGTTAACCTTTCCAATATGGAACTTAGATCTAGAATTCTGCATCTCCCTTGTTCTTTAGTGAAGGAATTAGTCCATGCAGAGGCTGATTCTGGGGAAATGCAGGTTCCTATATGGGTCCAAACAAAGCTCACACGTTTTTTCCAGTCACAGACTGACAAGGGTCAGGCACAAGAGGTTGCTGAGGAGGTTGTGCAATCTAATTATGAGATTCCATTGAGGGGCTTGTGGCAGGATATTAGTGGAACCAGCCAATAAATATTTCAGACAAATTTGGAACATCAGTTAAATCTGCTGCATTGTAAGTTTGACGACCTAAATGTCAGATTAGAGTTAGACATGGATACACAATTTAAAGAGTTGGAAGAGAAATTCTGACAATCTAATGAACTCCTACTTGCTTTGAAGGTTTTGATAGGGGGGGTCTATGGTTGGAGTTCTCTACATAGACAGGTAAAATGAATTTGTGTGAAGTTCCAGGTATTTTTCAGAGAGATGCAGCTAAGCAGACCTCGGCAATTCCCCAGCCTAAGAATAGCGTGATTAACGTCTCTTCTGAGTACAGAGCAGCTAAGGATAAAAAAAAAAAAAACCCTAAAGATTCGGATTCAAGAATCTAGTGGTGGGCCTCTAGTAGATATCTCCGAGACAGAGGAACAGAGTGTTGGTTCTTCCTTGGCTTCTCAGGCCAATAGGAGACCCCCTTCTAATCTACGAGGACCTTTAGTCAGCAAAGAGAAGGGGCATCCTGTTTTTAAGATTTGGCCACAGGATACTGCAGTCCGATAGCCGACAGCTCTCACATTTCATTTTAGTAAGAAGAAGAAATATAGTTTCCTTAAACATGGGGTGCTAGATGTAGTTTCTTTTAGATTTCTAGGCCAGGGATTTCTTCTAGGCCAGGGAAAAATGGCCTAGAAGGTCTTGATGGAAGAAGTGGGAGAGGTTAGAGCCCTGTTAGATAAAGTAGGATTTTCTAGGTGGGAAGTTACTTTTCTTTCCATTCAAATTCAAGATAGACTATGGAGGAGTAAGACTCTGCTTAGATCAATGGGGATTTTCATCAAAAGGGCTGAAAATACCCTTGCCAGAGCTCTAATTTTAGAGCAGGATGGACCAGGTAAGCAGCTAGAGGAGCAAGACAGTGCCTTAGAGTGTTTTCCGACTAAACAAAATTGGCTAATGTTGGACGAAACCGGCTCACCAGATTCCATGGACTCGCCAGCTGTGGTCTTTGGAATATTGGAGGGCCAAGGTGGGGAGACTACAGATGAGGGAAATCCCCAAATAGGTCGAACATGTACAACACTGTACAAAACTAGAACACTGTACAACACTAGAACACTAGAACACTGTACAACACTAGAAGATACGGTCCTTTTTAGACCAGATACTTCTCCTATTAGAGATGCGGCAATGTTAGGTACCCCTCCTGGAAAGAGAGGGGAGTCCGCAATAAGACCTGTGAAGGTGGGGTCCCAGTCCTTGCAATGACGGTCTCAGCGGGCAACTCTAGCCTGTTTAACATGGAACATAGAGGGGCCTAAGTCTAAATTAGCAGATGAAGACTGGAGAGAATTTATAGGAGCTTACGATATAATTTGCCTTCAAGGGACATAGCTAACGGCAGTAGATATGGTCTCCCTAAATTTTAAAGGTTTTACGGTGTATGGTAGACCGGGGTCATCTAGGGTAAAGAAAGGAAGGCAGTCAGGAGGCGTTATTAATCTTGTATCCGCCCAGAAGACCATTTATGCAGAAGTAATTCAGTCATCGATTAGGAACTGCTTAGCCATGGCTATAAAAATTCCAAATCAAGGCAATTATGTGTTGATTAATGTATATATTCCCCCAGAAACTTTGCCTTTCTATGAGGAAAATTGTTGGGAACAGTTAAGTGAATTGCTAGCTGGTATTAGTCTTAAGTATACGCGAAGCATTATACTACTGGTGAGGGATTTCAACGCCAGGATGACTAATTTGGACATAGAAGGCCCTAATGATGAGATGATCCCGTGGGTGGATTTCCTAATAGGGCCTCCCTAGATAGAATAGTTAATAAGCACAGGGAGAAGTTTATGCAACTCCTTGCAGAACAAGGCCTCATAATAATTAATGGGCGTACACCCTCCGATCCCTGGGGGGGAATACACGTATAATTCAAACCTAGGAGTAAGTCTGATAGATTATGTTTGTCTCCCAGTCTCAGCATTCTCCTTTGTGTGGGATCTAGCTGTAATTCAAAGACCAGAGGGGTCCCATTTTCCTCTACGCCTGGACTTAATTCAGAATGAGGGATATGTCCGTTTAGGAGAACCTCAGCCATCTAATGTAATCATAAGATTAAAGTGGACAGCAGTTACAGGAACTAAGGTATTGCAGTTTCTCCTGTCTCCAGAAGGTGTGGCGTTATGAAGTGCCATACTGAAGACAGGAGAGTATAGTGCTTTGTGCAATAGTGTGCAGGCTGTTTTTGATCAAGTTCTGACGTATGCTAGAAACATCACCCTAACCAAAGAATCTAAGACCGTCCTTAACCCAAGAGTGTGGTATGATGCCCGATGTAGAAATGAAAAGAAGAAGATGATTAGGGCAAGGAGAAAATGGGTGAGCTATAGAGTGAACGTGTATTGGCAGGAATTCATTCTCCTAAGAAGGAACTACAGTAAACTTTTGAGAGAGAAGAAAAAATCATAAGCAGCACAAACATGGGCTGAGTTGCAAGTGGCTGCACAAACTAAGGATTCCTCTAAATTTTGGAAAATAATTAACAGCTGGTGTGTGAACAAAGGGAGTGTTGGAGACCCTGTGATATCAGAGGAGACTTGGATATCCTATTATTCCTATGTTTTTAAGAAAGTAGATATGGTAGGTGCACTACTGGAAAATACTCGTAGGGGATACATTTTCCTTTGTCCCATTGGTTACTGAAAAGGAGGTACTGCTAGCTATCAATAAGCTTGAAAAGGGAAAGGCCCCTGGGGCAGATGTAATTCCACCAGAGCTCTCTAAGAGCCTTGTTTCCTGGTGGGCCCCAGTGTTAGCCAGATTTTTCACCTTGATTAACTACACTGGAGAACTTCTGCTTACCTGGGCCAAAGCTATTATAGTATCCATTTTTAAGCGAGGAAGTATGCTGGATCCAGCTTGCTATAGGCTGATTAGCCTCCTTCCTATAATTGGTAAACTATATGCAAGAACTTTATTGACAGCCCTGGAAAAATGGGTGGAGGTCGATCATTCTCTGCATGAGGAGCAATCAGGCTTTAGTAGATCTAAATCAACTATCAATAACTGTTTTGTCTTGAAACATCTTATGGGCAAATATGTGGTTGTGAATCAGGGAAATCTTTTTGTTGCTTATATAGACCCCCCAAGGGCCTTTGATTCAATTTGTAGGGAACTTATGTGGAGGAAGTTAAAGAAAATGGGGGTACCTGCAGAGTTGCTGGAATTAATTATGAAACTGTATGAAGCAACTAAGGCAATGGTAAGGATGAGCCCTAGAGGGGGTGTTACTGAGGAATTTTTATTAGAAAAAGGGGTAAGGCAGGGATGCCTATTGGCTCCCCTCCTTTTTAATTTATATGTAGACAATTTAGTTCCTACAGTTATGGCAGCAAATCCAACTCCTCCGTGAATAAGAGAGAGGGCAATATCTATAATGTTATATGCAGATGATATTGTCCTCATCTCGCAGACAAGAAAAGGGCTGCAACAGATGCTAGTGGCTTTGCATAGTTATTGCCAGCAGAATGCGTTATTAATTAATATGAAGAAATCGAATGTGATGACTTTCGGCAAATCACGTATTGCATATAGCTGGTATATTGGAGGGCAAGAGTTATCCTCAACCTCGCACTATACATATCTGGGAGTGCTATTTTCCTCTAATAATTTGTGGAAAAAACATAATGATGGACAGATAGCTAAAGCACAGCGAATAGCCGGAGGCATGCTAAAATTAAATCATGTGGCCCCAGTGGCCCCTCTTGGACAAATGCTGGATTTTTTCAGAATAAAGGTCATTTCTAGTTTTCTTTCTGGAGGAGAAATAACTGCAGCATCTTACTCTAGTAGGATGGAGGTCCCACAGAACTCTTTCCTCCATAGCATTCTGCGAACCCCCAAGGTAACCCCTCTTACTATGCTTAGGATAGAGACAGGGACACTATCAATTTTCTCCCAATTGTGCCTTAGTGTTTTCTCCTTCTGGAAGAATATAATGAAGGGGAATTCTAATCTGGTCACTGGCTGTTATTTAGAAGAAAAAGAACACGTGGGAGTTCCCCAATACCCATGGCTAAAGAACTTAAAGCAATTGACGAGTGCTATAGGACTTCCAAAGGGAGAAGAGGGTTTACCTAATAGCAGACCCTCTAAACGGGAGTTAAAGGAGAAAATAAAAGACTGGCCTAACACAAAAAATTTGGAACTTCTACAACAAAACAAAATTTCAGTCTATTACCCCAAAGTTAAGACTTCTGTGAAATTAGAATCTTATCTGGAGAAAATTCAGGATCCTAGGCTGCAGAGATTGTTTATGCTACTACGTTTTAACTTGTTTGAAACGGCTGAAATTACAGGTAGGAGGGAGGGTATACCAAGACCAAGGAGGACGTGTATGTTCTGTCCATCTGTGGTGGAGACTTTGCCCCATATAATCTTGGAGTGCCCTAGGTATGCAGTTTATAGGGAACTTTGGATCTGACCGGTCCTAGAAGAGGGTACTTTGGGCCATTTCAAAACTTATGAGGAGCTGTTAAGTCTATCGGATGAAGCCCAAATCAAAGCGGTGCCAATGTTTTTAATAATTGTGAATTGAGAGCATACAGCAACATGAAATTTGTTTAATCTATTGGGTATGACATTGCTTTCTGTGGTTGTATATATCGGGATTCATTTTCCCATTTTGATTTTAGTTGATTTTTGAGTTATATGTATTGTGAATAGCAGAAACCTGCTGAACCAATAAAATCTTTTAAGAAATTATTCCCATGTAGATGCTTTTGATAGTTCCCTTCTGTGACCGGCCGGTGGGAGCAGCAGAGCCATACCCGGGTCAGCAAGGCGGGGAAGAGAAGCCGGAACCAGAAGGCGAGCGGCCAGCCGTGGCGCTGGCGGCAAGATGCCGGGAAGGCGGGGCTAACCCAATGCGTGGGGGTGGAGCCAAGCTCCCAGAGGGGAGGGCGCGGCCGAGGGGGCGAGGAGGAACCGGCTACAAAAGGGCGGAGAACAGCCCAGGCGTGGAGGAGAGAGAGGGGGCGTCGGCGGCAGCAGAGAGAGAGGCGCAGGACCCTTGGAGGTACTCGGGGACACCGGACTGGGGCGAGGGCCTGGGAGTGGCCGTAGCCACTGAGACTTGGGGGAAGGGAGCGAAGAGAGAGGTGCCTGACCCCTGGAGGTACTCGGGGATACCGGACTGGGGCGAGGGCCTGTGAGCTGCCGCAGCCACCGAGACTTGGGGTAAGGAAGGGGTGTGGTGCAGGACTCGGGGGAGGGGAGCTCATCAAGACTTGTGGGGGAAGGGAAAGCCCCAGCGGGGACCCATCCTTGGGTGAAGACACTTGGGGGAAATCACCGGGACTTGGGGGAGGGGAAGGCACGGTCCGGGACAATGCTAATGGGTGAAAGGCACGCAAGGGGGGTGGGTAGGCTTCAGGCTTTGTGCCTGTGGGAGAAGTCCTTTCCTGAGCCCGAGGGACTCTACCTTCTGGCCCCAGGGCCATTTCCGGAGAATAAGGGGGTCGCCTCTCCCCGCCGGCCCTTTCACGGGAACTGGCGGGGGACATACTTTGTGGGTGTTTTTTATTTTCTTTTTTTTTTTGTCTTGTTTTTTTATTCTGTTTTTTTTTTAATTTTATTTTTTTTTGTTTCTTTTTTTATGGTTCATTTTTTTTATTTTTTTCTTTTTGAAATTTTTGAGTATCAGAGTGAAATTTTAATTTGGAGAGTGTCTTTTGTGACAGTTACTGTTGTATGTCCAGGTTTTCGGTAAAATGTGAGAGTTCTGTGTATACAGTTAATAAGCTATCAAAGTCTTACATTTAAGCACATATACATTTAGGGAATCAGAGGGGTTAAATTGTAAAGGCAGGTTGCTGGACTAGGCAGCTAGGCAATTTTAGGGTAGGCAGCTAGGCAATTTCAACACTTTTCATCCCCCTGCGGCTACACAGTAGAGAGCTGCTTCCTGAGCATGGTCCAGTCTAATTAGTGTTGGAAGGTGGATGGTAGAGGAAGCGCTTAGAGGAAGAGAGAAGACTTTCTGACCCTAACCACAAAACAGGGCACCACAAGAAAAGAGGGGTTCCATCTCTGAGTTAGAAAGGGTAGATCAAGAAGGAAGTTTGTTTCTCATCTTGACTGGACTGAAAGAAAGAACTGCACTGAGTGAACTGAGGAAAACCTCATGGAAAGATTCTCTTTGAAAGTCCAAGATGAAACAGGTGGTCAAAAAATCTATGTAAGTGATCCTTTTGCCCACACACGAGTCATTGGACCCAAAGGTTTTTCAGAAATAACAAAACTAGCAGCTTAGATAGTGGCACACTTTGGTCTCCAGACTGAGCATAGATCTTCAGGTGGCCTTCAGGGAATCTGAAAAGGATCCATACAGAAAATTGGCAATATTTAAATTATGATTTCCTCTAGTGCTGTCTCACTCAGCAATAAGTAAGGAGACTTCTCTTCTCTGCTGGAGAAGACTGATGATGCATCAAGGGCTACAGTTGCCCCACACATGTCAGTGCGGGGCAATGGGCCACCTCCTGTCAGGCCAGTCCCATGTAGTCCCAGCCCATGGTAAGGTCCATCAGCACCATAGAGCCGTCAGCGTAGTTCACTATTCCGGTATGTTCAGTTCACGACAGCTGGTGGGATAGTGGGTGGCCGGGGCACCCACCAACACAACTAATGAGAAATTTGAAAAGTAGACTCTGACTGGATAACAACTGTTATTATTCAGCCAGAACCCACTTCTAACCTGTTATCCAGTCATATTCTGGCTGTTATCCAGCCATATCCAGTTATCCACACATATCCTGGCTTGCACATTCCCTCCCGCAGCCAAAATATGCACAGGGGGGAGGGGACAGGTCTGAAAGTGGCCTTAGTCATCTGCATTATGGGTTTATGTCAGGTAAGGTTGCCCAATGTGGGTTAATGTCTCATGTGGCCTTACCGTAAGAGAATGAAGAACAGTGCTGAGGACAGAGAGGGAAAAGCGTCATTGGAAATATCTGCACAGGTTAGCACCACATCATGCTCTCCTCTGAAATCAGGTCAGATATTCTGAGAACAGTGGCCAGTCTGTTTACTTATTACCCCACACTCATCTTCACACTTTAAAAAAAAACAACCAGTTTGTCCCTATTCCTGGAATGTCCTCCCAGTTGTTTTGACAAATCACATGCTCACTTCATTCAAATAGTTCTTAAAACACCAGCAATAAATGAGCTATCCTATTTTGAAATGATAACATAGACATTCAAAACTAAATCATGTTATATTGGACACAGTAACACTGTTCTAAGAACTATTTTGAAAGTTTCTTTTATAAAGCCGTGTTCATACTTAGTAAATATTTATTCAAGTTTCTATCTAATCATTGCAGTTTTCCTTTAAGAGCATTCCTTTTGTTGTCCTTCCTATTCTGTGTTACAAAAAATAAACATGTGAAATCCAATGCCAAGTAAAATCTGAGGAAGGCTATAGGACTTTTTTCTGTAAACTCTAAATATTGATTATGTACCCTCAGAACACTACATTTTTCATATCTTTCTTTCCTTTCTGTCTTCTCATACTGTACATTTATGGTGTAGACCCTCAGTTGCTATAAATCTGGAGATTTCCAAAGATCCATACATTAATTTACACCATCTGAGGTTCTGACTTCTTATGTTAAACTAATCTTCCAGTTCAACAAAAAGAAACAATCTCCCTCATCTCATTGTCTTCCAAGTTACCTCAGTATGAGCCCGAGCTGATCTTTCACCTTTCTTTCAACCACAAATCAAGAAAGCCACAGGAAATATAAACAAAAGAAGGCAAGAAATACAACTATACTGAAAGGAGTAGGTGAAAATCACATAGGTAAATGGTTAAGCAGCTTTTTAAGGTCTTTGAGTCTTTGACAGTGAAAGGTACTATAATCACACCAGAATTTTATTATGTCACATGGCAAAGATGCATGTGGTTCTTGCTTTTGTGGTCATTTATTCATCAATGTATAGCTAGTTTACATGCACAGAAACTGCAAACATTGAGTTAGTTCATTGTTACTAAATTAATAAACCTAAAACAATATCAAATTGTCAACTGATGTAAATCACCATATCTCTATGGCCCAAAATCATATTTCTTATAACAAACATGGTTTTTATGTTAACAAAAGCCACTTTTATGTTAACAAAAGCCCAGTAGGGTTGTGCGAACAGAACGCAGTTCGGATGTTCGGACGTTTGGTCGTTCGGTTCGAAACCCAAGTTTGGGTTCGGTTGTTTGGTTCGACAGAGTTCAGTTCGGCCAACCTCGGCCAAACATCTGAAAATGGTGCCAGGAAGTCTGCTCCTCAGCTGCCTCCCCCTTCCAGACACATTTTTCCCACCCAAAGTCACGTTTTTCCTGCCCCCGAACTCATCTGAACTTATCTAAACTTTTCTGAACTGTTCAGCCATTCAAACATTCGGTTTGGACGTTCGGTTTGGTCGTCCGAATAGGCTGAGTTCGGCCCGAACTCCAAACATCCGAACCACATTCGCACAACCCTAAAGTTCAGCTCTCAAAGCACTCTGCTGACATAAGTACCACTAAAGTGAATAAGACTTGCACCTGTAGAGTAAATGAGGATAGGGCTGTTAGAAGGGCAACAGCAACATCTTTCATATGCACCCTATGTTGGTCATTCCTCATGTGCTCTAGCAGGGAAAGTTTCCATCCTCCTACTTTGTTTTATTTATAGTGGTGTAGGAGGTAACAAATAATGTTCATGCAACACTATATCCACTCAGCTATGAATAGGTGAAAATCATAGATTACACAAGCAAGATGGTGATCTTTTTTTTCTAGGATATCTAATAAACGTTTAGGAATCCTGTCTGTGGTTGAGATAAATTGTTGATGATTAATGCTAAATTGCCAAGAAATGTAACTATAATATAAGCGGGTGGCTAGACACTATGCTATGACTCTATGTAGGGAGCAAGTAACCCAAGCATCATCATTTCACTGTATTTATTTATTTATTTATATTTATATTCCCACCCTATTCTCAAAGGCTCAGGGCAGCTCACATCACCATAAAAACAAATCCAAAATAAAAACCATAAAATACTAATAAAACCCCTACCTGCACCCCATCCCAGAATCTACCCGTGCCTGTTAAACCCCTGGCTAAGGAAATACATCTTGCATTGCCTCCAGAAGATGCACAGGCTAGGACTTAGATAGATGAACCTCTACGGCCATTTTTGTATAAGTGACCAATCTAGTGGATTTTAAAAATCTGCTGTTAGAAACCTCGTGGGGCTGGTGTTTAGACACGACTCCCCACACCGGAAGTTGCCCAGCTGCCATTGGAACCATCGGTGCCAGGCGGCTCGTTTATTCTATTTAAAACTGGATTTATAAAACCTCATTATCGACTTGTGTATTCTAATTAAAACCAGAATTATAAAACCTCAATATAGAGGTTTTATAAATCCAATTTTAAAAAGAATATGTGAGCTGCCGGGCGCAAGTTGGTTCCAAATGGCGGCCGGATGACTTTTGGTGTGGGAAGGCACGTCTAAATGCCACCCCCATGAGGTTGCTAAAAGCTGATTTTTAAAAGCCGCTCGATTGGCCGCTCATGTAAAAACAGCCCAAGGACATTCCAAAACTGTGGAACGGCCACCAAAAAACCCCTCTCTGTGCGCTTGGGTCATAATGATCTGCACCAATGACAGAACTTGCAAGAGGGCACCCTTGGCTGTTCTTAGGGGTCCCAGAGGTACATAGGAAGGAAGTGGTCCTTAGATATGTTTCAACAAAAATGATCATTAAAAGCAGTGCTGAAGATGTGAAGGGAGCTCATCTAGGATTCTCAAAAGGTGTTAACTCTGCTTCTCTGTGAAAACACACACAGAGAGATTGGTCATCCTGTTAAGACAACACACAATCTCCTCCTCAAATTATTTTTATGGCTTGCTTTGCATGTCTAATATTGATTCTCCCTCTCTCTGTAAAGCACTTTCTGATATTCTGAGCTAAAGATATGGTGTAAAAGGTTATTGTAAAATTTTCTTTTTGTTAGTGGCAGTATAATTAGCCATATGAGACTAGTTCTGCTTGGCCTAATTGAAGCTGATGTTCCATTCCATCTAACTAAGGTAACTCTGGGTACAGACACATGAGACGTTACCTTTAAGTTGGGCAGCCATACCCCAATTTGGGCACTGTTGCCATGCGATGCCTTGGCTACTGTGCCTGGCGGCCACCAGATATTCACCTCACCCCCACATAGTCTAGTCAAATTAGGCTCAAAAGAGGCTAAACCCAGACAGTCAAAATAACAAAGCGGGACCAATGGGAAAATGTTTAGGGGACCCCCCTAAATGTCTCCAAGAAAATCCCCCAAAATCAGGTTGCAGGTTTTCCGCCATTTTGAAAAAACAGTCCGCCATTTTGGAGTTTACACATACTTTCATGGAAATCGTCATTGCGCCCAAACAATTGGACTTAGAGGCATGTGTTTTTTTTTTTTAATTGTTCCTTTTTAAAAGGGCTTTCATGTAAATACAACAAAGTAACATTCTACCTTGAAATACTGTGCTGCTGTGACCTTGAAAATAACATTTCTCTTTTTGCGGGGCAAAATTCTGATTATTTTTGTTTTTGA
The DNA here is from genome assembly GCA_003113815.1 of Sphenodon punctatus. NCBI lineage: Eukaryota > Metazoa > Chordata > Lepidosauria > Sphenodontia > Sphenodontidae > Sphenodon > Sphenodon punctatus. Next base: position 2,386,085 of record QEPC01003078.1, on the reverse strand, counting down.
CAGTTAAACGGCAGGTTTTATCGGAAACAGTTTCAAATAAAAGTTGTAGAGCGTAAAGAAACAATTAAATATCATATTTCATATTACACATAATGACCCATGTGACCCAACTTTTATTGAATTTAAGTAAATAAAATTTTATTCTTATTTTTGTTTTTTTTTCCATTTCAGTGAATGAAGAGTGATAATGGAGCAATGCCGTCTTCGTCCGTGTCTTCATTCAGGGGGTGAAACAGTGAAGCTCACAAAAAAAGGCCTCAACACGATTATTGAATTAAGCAAGTTAAGGAAAGATGGTCTGGACAAGGAATTTGAAGGTTGTGAGGGACTCAATGTGCATGTGGAGTGTAGGAAAAGTTATACGAGGAAAAAAACTGTGACACCAAGACCGAACACACCGACTTTATCCCGAACTAGTTCCCCATCTTTTAGCTTTAAGAGTCAATGTCTATTCTGCGGACGCAGTTGCGTAGATACCACAAAACTTCGCAACCCTGGGAAGGAGGAGTGGAGTGCAGTGTCAACCTTGCACATTATTGCCATGATTCGCCAAGTAGCTGAAAATAGAGGAGACTGTGATTGGGCCAAGGAGGTGCTCATAAGACTATCTGGGGTGATAGACCTAGTCGCTGAGGAGGGTCGCTATCATCGATACTGCTACCAGCGTTTTCAGGTCTCTGGATCATCTAAGCCTGGAACAGTGCCAAAGGGCGGAAGCCAACCAGACACACAAAAAGAGGCAAATTTTCAAGGACTATGTGAATTTATTGAAAACAATGATGAGTTCCAGTTTACAATTAGTGAACTAATTCAAAAGCTAGCTGAAATAGATCCTTCTTCTCCACCCTACAGCGAGACTCATTTGAAACGGAAACTTATTGGCCATTATGGTGAAAATATAACCATATCACAGTTGCCTGGTAAACCAGGTTTTATTTGTTTTTCTGGGCTCATGAATAAGATTATCACAGATAAATGGTACACCGAAAGAAAAACCAATGAAACTGAAGAAAAAAGAGGAATAATCATAGCTGCAGCCAATTTGATAAAACACGAAGTTTTTTCCCATCATTATTATTGTGACATTTTTCCGACCATTGAAGAAATTCAGAAAGGGAATTCTCAGCTTGTAGGAGAATTACTGAAGCTGTTTACAGATACTATTCTGACCCTGAAAAAAGTGAAACATGATAGGGAGAGAATTAAAACTGAAAGGAAATCACTATGTATTCAGCATGCAGTCATTGCAGCACTTCGGCCTAGATAATTTGTTTTGCCTCTCCAAACAGGTCTCAGCGTTTACATTCATCGGTGATTTGGATCCAAAACTCTTATTGATTTGTTGTCAAACCTAGGAATTTGCTCATCTTACAATGAAGCCGTCAGGTATGAATCAGCAGTCACAATGCACGCACAAGCCACTGTGGAAGACAATGCATATGTGCAATTTGTATATGATAATGCAGAACATAATGTCCAGACCCTGGACAGGCACCGTACCTTCCATGCAATGGGTGGAATTAAGTGTATAACACCTGCAGCAGCTGTTCAAGCAGAAAAACCAGTTCCTAGAAAAGTCTCCATTCCAGCAGCTACCACAAGTGCATTTGGACAAAGAAAAATATCATTTTATAAGCAATCCCATAAACCTGGTTATGATAATGTCACTGTACAAGATGTTAGTGAAATTTCCTTGAAACCAAAGAGTGCTGAAACTGCTGAGCAAATAGATTTTTTATGGATGTGAGGGACGTGGATAGATATTCTACCTCATTGTAGTTGGGGAGGCTTCATGGAGTGAGCTTGTGCTAGTGAGTTGTTTGAGGTTTCAGCTGTACTCCCACTGGCATTTATTAACATGGATCCTGGCAATCTCTCCACTATATTCACCTCATTACAACAAGTAGCAGAAGAAGGTATACAATGTGGTCAGTCAAATGTGATGGTGAAATATGACCAGCCACTGTTTGCGAAAGTAATGGAAATGCTTCTCGCAGCTGCTCCAGAAAGCCCACTTAAATGTGTGGTAGTACGCCTTGGTGGATTCCACCTCCTGCTCTCTTACATGGGCTCAATCGGTCAAATAATGAGTGAAAGTGGCTTAGAAAACCTATGGCAGACAGTATATGCGAAGAATAGTGTAGTCTATATGCTAAGTGGACGGGCTTATTCAAGAGCAGTTCGTGTCCATTTGTTGACCCTTCATGGCTTAGCTACTCTTCTCCTTGAGGAAACTACAGAAGATGACACCTTAGTTCACAGTTTGAAAGAGTGTTACAGTTCACTTTTCAACAGTACAGCAAACCTACAAAACATTGTTGACTCCCAACCCCTTGTAAATCTAACAACTCTACTAAAGGAGAAAGTAAAGCAAGCTGAAACTAATGGTGAGCATACTTCAAAACTGGATTCAGTACATTAGTATGGTGAAGATTATGTGTTTGTTTATCCAAGCTGAGCATTGTGGTGACTGGCAGCTACATCTCTACAGTGTACAGCAAATGCTGCCATACTTTCATTCAGCTGGCCACTTCAACTATGCAAAATCTGCACATGTGTATCTCCAAGAAATGCTTCAACTGGAAGAAAAGATGGATCTTGGAGAATTCCAAAAGTTTTCTACACAAGGCTTCTTCACTATTCGCAGATCAAGAAAATTCTGGACTGGTATCTGGTCTGATATGACCATTGAGCAGGTACTGATTCGTTCCATGAAGAGCACTGGTGGGCTTACCCATGGTCGCGGTATGTCCGCATCCTCACTTGCAAAGTGGGTGCATACAATGCCAGCCACTTCAAGAGTAGTGGACACTATTGAAGAGTTCGGTGGAGTTCAGGGTGCATCCTCAGAACAGCACATAGATCTGAAATTGTCAAGACAGGATCGGGACAGGGCTGACATTCACACATTTATAAACTGGTTCCATGTGCACCACCCTTTCCAAAGACATTCACCTGACCTCACATCTCTCTTCAGCGGAGTTATTGGAGACAGCTCAATAAACTGTGATCAAGCTTTGGAAATCGGACTATCATCTCTCAAGCTCTTTAGCAAGGTCCCCATCCGGTGCAAAGACATGGCAAAGTCTTTGGCTACTGTAAATAAGGTTGTAAGAGTGAACAACGAAGACATCGTGATTAACTCAAACCAGCTTTTCCACAGAATGCTATGCACTCTGCGAAGTGATGAAGAGTTGGCAAACTATTTGTCATATGAATTGACTGTCCAGCCACCATCACTGTTTGATAATACTTCAATCCGGAAGGGCACAAAATCTCTTGTTCTTGTTCTGGATACATTCTCACCATGTAAATTGTCCATTCCACTCAATGCAACATATACAATTGATGGTGGCCACCTTTTGCACAGAGTTGTATGGCTACGACCAGCACCCTACAGACAAATATGCGAGCAATATGTCGCGTACATCACAGAGCACTACGGTAGATGCCACATTGTGTTTGACGGCTATGAAGGAGGCCCCACCATAAAAGATGTCGAACACCTAAGAAGAGGAAAATTAATGACTTCAGTTCAGGTGAATGTTGAAGACAATGTTGATGTTTCTATGTCCCAACATGACTTTCTCGCAAACAAAAAAACAAAGCTAGATTCATTACACTCCTAAAAGACCATCTTCATGCAGCTGGATGCCAGGTTTACCAGGCAGTCAGGGATGCAGACAGGTCCATCAGTACTTGTGGGAGAAGATAGTGATCTCCTGATCTTGTTGATCACTCATGCGACAAATGAAACACACATGCTAATGCCTGGCACGAAAAGGAAAACAGATCATGTATACAGCAGTCAGAAGATACAGAATAGTTTAGGCGACATGAAAGAATATATGTTGTTCCTCCACGCATTTACAGGGTGTGATTCCACCTCCACTCCTTTCAAAAAAGGGAAAAAGACTGCTTACAAACTGCTTTCTACAGATGATTCTCTTCGTCACCAAATGGATGACTTTAATTGTGCTTCATCTTCCCCAGAGTCAGTTGCAGCTGCAGGAGAAAAGTTCTTCCTGGCTATGTATGGTGTGAAGGGGCAACCAAATCTTGGCACAGCAAGACATCACATTTATCTGAAGACCATGGCCAAGCAGAAAGTTGGCGGTAGCTTCAACCTAGCAGTACTCCCACCCACCCTGGCTGCAGCATGCCAGCATTCACTACACCTGTATTTACAAGTGCAGCAGTGGAGGTATATGGAACTACCACCTACAGACTGGGGCTGGAAGCTCCACACTGATAAACTCCTCCCAGTTCCAACACTACAAAAAGCTGTTCCAGAAAACCTTCTCAAACTTATTATGTGCAACTGCAAGACCTCTTGTTAAAGAAATTTTGAATGCAAAATGAGTGGTTTTGAATGCTCTTTTATGTGTGGCCAGTGTGCAGGTTATGGATGTAACAATAGCCCACTCGTGGTCGACGAATGCGACTATGATGATACCAATGAGATGACCTATACAGTCCCCAAGGAAAAGGACATAGGGTGTTTTCAGACATTACGGGCCCAACCAGACGTGATTTTTTTTTGGTCGCCGCCGGGGATCACTTTCACCACGCTTCCCGGGACATTCCCATGGCTAGCCTGGGAAGCGTGGTTGAAAATGACCCCATGTGGGTATTGACCGTGGCGAACATCTGGCGGCCGCCAAACAGATGTTCGAGGCACAGTGACCACAGGTGGGTATTCATCGTGGTTCGCTGTGATCTCGTAACGTCTGAAATTACCCATCGATGATCCCGGTGAATTAAATTCACCACTGGCGAAACGAAAATGCCCCCAAAAAATATGGAACGATGGCAATACAAGTCATAATAATTCAGATGTCTTGAAATTAAAATTAATTCTTATAAACTCCTTGTCACTAACGTTGTCTCATTTACTCATTAGTATTTAATGTAACAGTAATAGTGTGTTTATAAATCATATACTTTAAAACAAATTTTTCATGAGTTGTGATTCCTTCACTTTATTCTATTTTTTATTATTATTATTATTATTATTATTAATTAATTAATTAATTAATTAATTATTTTGTTTATATTTCATACACAAAATGTTGTTAAAGTGAAAATAAACCATATTCTTATTTCAATTGTTATCGTTGTCTGGCTACATCATTATATTACCTTTTCCTACTATTTTATTATTGACGTTTTGTGTGCCCTGACCATTCTATACAGCTCATTATGTGTAATATGAAATATGATATTTAATTGTTTCTTTAGGCTCTACAACTTTTATTTGAAACTGTTTCCGATAAAACCTGCCGTTTAACTGTCAAAAACAAAAAGAATCAGAATTTTGTCCCGCAAAAAGAGAAATGTTATTTTCAAGGTCACAGCAGCACAGTATTTCAAGGTAGAATGTTACTTTGTTGTATTTACATGAAAGCCCTTTTAAAAAGGAATAATTTAAAAAAAAAACATGCCTGTAAGTCCAATTGTTTGGGCGCAATGACGATTTCCGTGAAAGTACGTATAGAGTCCAAAATGGCAGACTATTTTTCCAAAATGGTGGAAAACCCGTAACCTAATTTTTGGGGATTTTCTTGGAGACATTCGGGGGGGGGGGGCTTAACATTTTCCCATTGGTCCCGCATTGTTATTTTGGATATCTACCTCAAAGCCTAATTTGATTGAACTAGCAGGGCTATACCCTGTGTCCTTGGAAAAAGGCCAAGGATACAGGGCATAGCAGTCTTACCCAAAGTAGGGCAAGATTGCCCAACCTGAAGTAGTACACCATCATTTGTGGGCCAGGTCTTGCTCTGTGCTGGAACCATTCCTGTGTGGCCATGTCACATCTGGGGCAAGACAGTGGGTAGGGCAGAGGAGGGTGGGGCAGGGCTGAGTGTCTGGGCATGTGACTGGTGCTTCAACCCACCCTGGCATGTTATGTGATGGCTGGCAGCAGCCCACCCCGGTTTCCCCATGGGGGATGGGTGGGTGGGGACCTGACCTGCTCTCTATCTTGACCCCAAAGTGTGGTGGCTGTGATTGCTCACCACATGTCATGTGGGGGATCAGGCCCACTCCAGATCATGTGGCTTCACCCACTATTTCCTTCTTTCTTCTATAATGGCAGTAATGTAGGTCCTGATTCCGCAAGACACTCAGAATGTACACAACCCTATGCTTATAAATAATCCCAGTCAAGTATGTGAGAAGATGCCCAATACCAAATTTTTGCACAGGTGGAAGCCCCCAAAGAAGTCTATGAGGCTTGCATTGAGAAAATACTTAGGGTCTCTGACCCTAAGTCCCGTTATTAACACATTTGTTTACAGTCAGACATTACTGAATTTATGCTCTTTTGGGGTGATAATCGTTTGTGTTAGGTCCATGCTTTTGATGGGGTGAGAGCCTGTGGTCCTAGAGAAAGAAAGAGTGGACCCCAGTCAGACGGAAGCCAATCAAGATGCCTGATTAGCTCCTCTAGAGAAGAGAAGAGCTGGATGTGAAAAGCTCAGTTACTTTTTTAGTAGAAACTGGGGGGACTTTAAATGTTTGACTGAAAATGCTTAGTGGAATTGCCCAAAGGCTAGGGGCATTACCGAATCTGGCAAACCATTTATAGAGAAAGCATCTGAGAACTGGTCTGAGGCAAGGAACAATACAAAAACAGGTACCAGTTTACAGGTCTACACATGAAGTCAGAGCCAAGGTTTGGGTAGGGCTTAAAGGGTTCTTTCTTTCTTTCTTTCTTTCTTTCTTTCAAATAGTTTGTCTTGTAAACACCCTTTAGTTTTTGATAGCATGCTGTAGGGTTTGTTGTATGCTAACAGAATGAACCTGGAACAGTTTGCCTGCCAACATGGCAAATCTACATTTCACACTGGAAAGCTATTTCACATAAACAAAATTCTTAGCTATGGTTTTGAGACTTTGGTTTCTTGGGACTAATCATTCTGGCATCTTGCAAGAAGACGGTGAAACACTTGAAAAAACGTTAGATGAAAGACTCCTTAACAGCAATTCTGCCTTGCTTGAAGAGTCATTTAGGATTAACCAGCAGAAACCCGACAGTCCTGGAACAGCAATTTACAGCTATTCATCAGCACTGTACTGCACGCCTACATTTGGTGTGGAAAACATGGTGTGAAACAACAGCAGATGATGGATTATGATGATGGTAAATAACAATGATAATGACTATTGATTTTTTTCTTGTGGGAAGGGACCCTTCACGACATATTCTCTGTGCAAACAGTGACACAGACTAGTTGATGTGGATCTGTACAAAGAAAACAGATACTGACATTTATCAATCCTCAGTTTTCTCTTATTTTATCCATGGTGATGGACGTCAAAACCTTGATCTCGTTTCCTGGAAGAAGAATGTATAATTAATGGGGTTTTTTCTTTCCCCTGCATGGAAACATTAACAGCATAAAAGCAAAAAAACAGGCAGCAAGACTAAATGTGACCAATCATGTTTTAACATGCACAATCTAGCTGATCTGTCTACCATTGACTGAGATGGGGGTGGGGGTGGAGAAGGAGGAAGTCTCTGTACAGGTTAAGGAAAAGGTGACCATTTCCACCAGATTAGTGCACTTTGCTAGCATATATTTACCTTTCGGAGAGACTCAAGCCACAAAATTGAGTCCAGATTCCCATTACATATATGTGGTGGTGGTGATGATGATTGATGATTGATAATGATGCAATATCTAATGATTGATTGTTTTCATAATTATCGTGCATGTTAGGGGAAGCATTAAATTGATTACTTGCCTTAGCCAATGTGAAATTCATTATTTTCACTGGCTTTCTTGCTTACTGTTACATGAACAGAGAAAAGCCTGAAAATGTGGATGTGCTTGAGGAAGTGTGATCTCACAAAAGTAAGGATGTGAAGGTAGGAAGCCAGTAGGGGGAATTCCTTGGCTGGTGCCTGCTTTTGTGTTCTCATACTAAGCCCTCAGACTAACCCTTGGCAGCATTGAGACAGAAGAGAACCCCCCTCCCCCACCAGAGCTTAGGAGAAAGGGGTCCTGACTTTCAAAAACAGAACTGTGTTGTCTTCTTGAAGGTCAAAGGCCACCCCCATCCCTGTCTCTAATTATTGTGTTCCTTTCTCTATCTTAGTGATCTGGTATGGAGAGCAAATTGCTTCTTTTAGCTCCCCTGAAGGGGACAAAACCATTCAAAATTGGGGAAGCACTGCAGGAAAAAAAAATGGAACATAGGAACTTAAGAGAGAGGGGATCTGTCCCCTTTTGAACTCCCTAAAACATGCTAATTAGGGATGTGCGAACGCGGTTCTGAAGTTCGGGGTTCGGCCTGAACTCGGGGGGTTCGGCCCGTTCACGAACACCCCTAATTCGAACTGCCTCTCACCCAAACTGAACCCATTCGGGTAAGGGGTGGTGGTTTTCCTTCCCCCCTCCCCCCTCCAGGCTGTGCAGGTGGAAGGGGCGCCAGGGAGCTCCTCCCTCCCACCTGCCCAGCCTCGTAATTTTTTTTAACCCACCCCCACCCCAGGGATCACCCTACCTGGTGGTGCCAGGGCTATAGCCATGGGTCTGTTGGCGGCGGGTCCGGCGGCAGTGGTGTTCCGGAGTGCTTCAGGCCGCTACTAGGCCTTCCGGGTCAAACTGCAAGACCTAGTAGCGGCGTGAGCACCCTGGAGTGCTGCTGCCACCAGACCTGCTGCCACTGCCACTTCTGCCACCAGACCCAGGGCCGCAGACCCGGACCCACCAGATAGATCGGGTTCTGGGTCCAGGCTTGGCAGAAGTGGCAACAGGTCGAGCGGCGGCAGCGCTCTAGAGCATTTCAGGCCGCTACTAGGCCTTTCGGTTTTTCCCGGAAGGCCTAGTAGTGGCCTGAAGTGCTCCAGAGTGCCGTCACCACCAGACCCGCCCCTGGACCCGCTGCCACCAGACCCGGGGCTGGAGCCCCGGTATCACCAGGTAGGGCGATCCCTGGGGTTGGGGTGTTAAAAAATGTTTTACAAGGCTGGACAGGGTGGGGGGGAGGTGCTCCCCAGCGCCCCTTGCACCTGTGTAGCCTGGAGGGGGGAGGGAAAACCGACCCCCCCGAACCCATTCGGGTTGAATAGGCCCAACCCAGAATGGGCTGAACCCCGAACCTCACAGTGTTCGCACATCCCTAATGCTAATATCAAACATAAACACATACTTAAACAGTGCAAGGTGCGTATGAAATATTAAAATTTGCATTTTGCTGCATGAAAAGGCATGCTTTATAACAAGAAAATATATAGGCCTTCCTCTTCTAATGTTCTACTACATACCCAATTTAAGTACTTACTTTGTAAGATTGGGGCCTCATAATAGTCACCTGATAAACCACAATTATATCTTTCGCCACTACCCTCTGTACACTACTTATTTGCCTTGGGAGTGAACTACTTCTATCAAAAATGATAAGGGGTATGGAACAGCTCCCCAATGAAGAGAGGCTGGATAGGATTGGGTTCAGCTTGGAGAAGAGATGACTGAGAGGGGATATGATAGAAGTTTATAAAATCATGAGTGGTGTGGAACATATTAATAGGGGATGGTTATTTACCCTCTAAAATAGTACTAAGACTAAGGGACCCTCTATGAAATTAACAGGTGGCAGATTTGAAACAAATAAAAGAAAGTATTTTTTTTCACTCAACGCACAATTAAGTTGTGGAATTTGTTGCCAAAGGATGTGATCAAGGCCAGTAGTATAACTGGGTTTAAGAAAGAATTGGACAAGTTTCTGGAGGATAGGTCCATTAGCAGCTATTTGCCAGGTAGGTTTGGGGAATGTAACCTCTTACTGTCGGGAGTGAACAGCAGGGAATTGATTGCCCCATATTGACCTGTTGTGTCCTTCAAGTAACTGAGATAGGCCACTGTCAGAGACAGGATGTTGGGATCGATGGACCATTGGTCTGACCCAGTATGGCACTTCTTATGTTCTTATGTCAAACCTCTGAACCTATAAACAGCTGCTGCTTTGTTTTAATAATTCTTCCTCAATTCAATTCAATTTATTAAAAGACGTGACCTTAGGTCATTGCCGTACAATACAAAAAGAAAGAGCAAAAGGAACAATACATACATAAAAACATTCAAGAAAATTATAAAACAAACTTCCTATTCAACAATAAATGAAGTGATTCCACCTCACGAATGAGGGTAATAATCTGAAATTATTAATAATCATTAAAACAATATGACCAATTATAAAATGACTAAAATAAGATAACCGTTTCCCTAACCATTGTACCCCCTGTACCCGTAGGGCTTCTTTATAGCTTCCCCATAGATTACTCCAAACTTACAGCCCTCATATGCTGTACTGACTGCTGAGTATTGACCATAGTTCCCCATCCCTTGCATTCATCGTTCTAATGGTGGGTTTTACATATCATATACAACAACAACAACAAAAAAACAAGGTTACTCTCCAGTTATGCCAAGGATTTGGATTCAAGGAACTTCCTTCTTAGTCCCATTGCTAGCATCAAAAATCTCGTGATGCCAGCTGTTACCTCAGAATCCAAGTCCAAAAGGGCCATCTGTGTCAAGAAGAAACTCGATGCCCCCTGATATTTACCAATGAAAGTCTGGAGTGTCTCCGCTCGTATAGCATCATACAAATGACATTCAAATAAAATATGATACGTAGATTCTACTGTTAGCTGGTCAAATGGACATAGACGATCTTCATATGGAATTTTTGCCACTCGTCCTTCCAACACCTTTGTGGGAAGGGCATTAACCCTAGCAGAGAGGAATAAGTGCTTCTCCCTATAGGTTAGAGACGATCCTAAGTACCTAGCCCCTAAGCCCGGGTGCGGTGCCCATAAATCGTACCCCATCAAGTGTCGTGCTCTTGCTACCAGCATCAGATCATTCTGCCGGTCTATGTCCCGGGACCGGGTAGTGATCTCCTTTTTTGCTACTGCAAAAGATTTGGTCCCTAAGTAGTCTACCGATAGACCCAATCGTGCTAAATGATCCGTCACGATCTGGTACCATGGGTTAGTAGATGCATCTAGAAAGACTGCATGCAGCAGATTTTCTGGAGGGGCTCTGGTCACCTTAAGCATGAAATGGGCAGCCTGCTCCCAGGCGTCAGGCGTCCAGCCATGTGTGCCCGCTTCCAGCCTAATAGCAGCAATCGGTGTTCCCTTTGGCAGGTTAGTAAGGGAGGTCAAGAATTTAGATTGTATGGCATTTAGGGTTTTCCCCCATAAGGGGGCCCATAATGCCGCCCTTTATAGGAAAGCAGGCTTAACCTTTGCCTCGAACACCTTGGTGGCAATAGCAAGATGTCTCCTCCCTGTTCCTGTAAAATATCTAAGGATTGCTATCCAAGTTCCTAATCTATTTGACGACCTCTGGTAATGTGACCTGTGGCAAATATATCTTGTTCAAAACTGGCCCTAGAAAGAGCTGCTACTAAGAAATATCAAGAGTGTTTCTCTTAGATCCAGAAGTCTATTGAACGGCATTCAATTGCCTTGTGGGTGGCATCAGTCACATCAAAACACTTAATTGGGAAGACAGTGGGTGCAGTCAGACAAGCCCAACCAGAAATGATCCCAGGGTGGGTGTCAAGCGCACACTATAGACAAGGCAGAGTGGCAGCCGGATCAGGACCCAACCAGAGTTCCAGTGTGATCAGACCAGATTAAGAGGAAATTCAAAGGCATAGTCAGAGTCCAGGAAGAGTCAAAATCAGGAAGGCAGTCTGAAGCAGGTGGGCTAGGCAGGAATGGAAACACTGGGGTAAATCTTAAGTCAGCAGGGTTCGGGAGTGTGTGGATAAGTTTAAAGAAGCATGAGACAATGAGATCCAAGGCAGTTCAAGAGGCAGCAAACCAGAAACAAACTAGGAGCCAGGCTGTTGCTCTGCCTGACTCCTGCTTCCTGTCTATGCCTCTTATACAGAGCATACTCAGTCAAAGACCAATGAGGGCATGGTGGGTGGGAACCCTATCAAGCTGTCCTGGGTCAACAGGACCAAATCAAGGGTCATGCCTGGTTGTACTGATGGCACGGGGATGCCAGGGACCAGCACTGGGTCTCCAAGACCACCTGTTCAAGACCAGATCCTTACAGTAGCAATTTCAGCTGCCACACTACGCAGCCCATGTGGAGAGCAGGGCAGATGGTCAAGAAAACTGGGAGGGCTGCTGTTGGCCAACCTTCCAGGCCCTAGGGCAGACAGAGGTGTTGGCCACACATACAACTGCTGACCCCCCCACCCCACCTAACCTCCTCTGGCCTGCCCACTATTCTGCCCCCGGCCATGATGTGGCCACGCAGGAATGGCAACAGCACTCACCGCTTAAAGCCCCACAGTAGGTCAGATGTAGATCTGAAATGAAAACCTTGGTGAGTGCTGCTAACATCAGATAGGGATGAGCGAACAGAACTGAGTTCGGAAATTCAGTTCAGTTCAGTTGGGAAATTTGGTTCGGAAGTTCGTTTCGGTCGACTGAACTATTCAAGTTTGGTCCGAACTCTGAAATTCAGAACAAAGTTCAGAAATTCAAACCCCATTGAACTAAATGGAATATTATCTTTTAGGTATGGGTGAACAGAGCCGAGTTCGGAAATTCGGTTCGGTTCGAAAATTGAGTTCGGTTCAGAAGTTCGGTTCGGTCGACTGAACTGGTCGAGTTCGGTCCGAGCTCCAAACTTCCGAACCGCGTTCACCCATCCCTACCATCGGAAGCAGGACATTCACCAAGATTCACACAACATAGAAACGTACAGGCTTTCTTGATGTTTTTGCCATTTTCTGATATTTTTTGCACATTGAACAGGGCTGCCATAGGCTGGTCGCAAGCCCTGTGTGTGCCCTGTGCACACCCCCAGGGGCTATGGAAATGAAAACCTGCTGGCTAAGCACTGGAGAAGTGCTGGAAATTGCCAAATGGGCTGTAAAACTGTTGTAAAGTTCCCAGAAATGGATTAAGTAGTCCCAGAAAGTGCCAAAAAAGTTCAAGAAAGTGACAAAAGTGGCCAGAAAAGCCCAGAAATTAATAAAAGTGACAAAAGTAATGAAAACGTCTTAGAAAGTGACCAAAAAAAAGTCTGGGAAGTGCCAAAAAAGTCCTGGAAAGTGACAAAAGTGATGAAAAATGGGGAAAGCGCAGAATCACCAGAAATTGATGAAGTACAGATGGACACAGTCCCAAGCACTTCTAAAAGGCCATTTCCCCCTTCAGAATGGGAACACTTGCTCTCATCTCAGTCATAGTCAGATAGGGACTGGACGCATGAGCAGCAGCAAACTATTGTGATTTGGACAGCCTAACCCCACTTTTGTAAAGCTGCTACACCCTGTATCCTCTGCCTTTTTTGGAGGGTGTAGGGTGGAGCAGCCAGCTGCCTGCCCCCCATCCTGGGTGGGGTGAATACCTGGCAACTGCCAGGCACACAAACTACTGCATCTCCTGCCAACGGCCCCCAAATTGTGATAAGGCTGTCGAAAACGCAGTAACATCTCGTCTGGCTTTACCCTTGGTGTGAAACTTGCCATAACCCTCCTCATTTATAATCAATAGCCCGTATGATATTACCTCATTCTCCCTGACACATGGAATGTCCTTACATGCTGACCTGAAATTTACTATGGATGATATTCAGGGTTGAGTCAAATATGCTCTCAAGCAAGCTTTGACCAGGGAATGGGAGGCTGGTATCTCTTGGTTTATTTGTACCCTAAGCTTAAAGCATATCTATCTGAGGACTTGTTTTCATAAGCAAGGGTACTCTGTAGATATGTCCCCCTGCCTTTGTTCCCACAAGCAGAAAGAACCAGGCTATTAGAGGTGGGACCCGGGGCCCATTACCGGTTACCGGATTTACCGGTTACCGGTTCCCTGAAAACTGGATTCCCGGATTAAATCCGGTATACCGGTACCGGATTTATTTCATTGATTTCAATGGGGCGCTGTGTCCCCATTGAAATCAATGAAATAAATTAATTCCCTCCCCCTCCCCCTCCCAGGCTGCGCGGGTGGAAGGGGGGACACCCCCCACCCACCCTGCCCAGCCTGGATTTTTGTTTAAAAAAAGACCCAGAGGCGAGCCCACCCCCCAGCACCAGCGGCCGCGGCATCCCCGCAGCCGCCGGTAAGTATGACCCGATCCCTGGGGGGGGGGTTTAACACCCCCCCAACCCCCCAGGGATCACCCCTACTAAAGTTCAGTGCGCTTACCTTGCGGAGCTCCGGCGGCGGCGGCGGGCGGTCCGGCGGCCTCAGCGCCGGCTGTGGCTGCCGGCGTCAGAGACGCTCTAGGCCTTCCGGGGAAACCCGGAAGTTCCCCGGAAGGCCTAGAGCGTCTCTGACGCCGGCAGCCACAGCCGGCGCTGAGGCCGCCGGACCGCCCGCCGCCGCCGCAGCCGGAGCTCCGCAAGGTAAGCAAGCACTGAACTTTAGTAGGGGTGATCCCTGGGGGGTTGGGGGGGTGTTAAACACCCCCCCCAGGGATCAGGTCATACTTACCGGCGGCTGCGGGGATGCCGCAGCCGCTGGTGCTGGGAGGTGGGCTCACCTCTCAGTCTTTTTTTAAACAAAAATCCAGGCTGGGCAGGGTGGGTGGGGGGTGTCCCCCCTTCCACCCGCGCAGCCTGGACTCGGACCGGATTACCGGGTCGAATCCGATAATGCCGGTACGCCCGGTACCGGCATTATCGGATACCGGATTTTACTGGTTTCCCGCCCCTACAGGCTATAAATAAATAGGTATTACCTTAATTTCACTGTTTGAGAATTTACAGAGAACTGCCAGCAGGCAGACGTGGAATAACAAGCAGTCTGCAATACCTCTGTATTGCAGATGCTGAGAAAAAACATTAAAGAAGGAAGTACTAAGAGCTGTTGGGAAAAGAGAGGACTAAGGAAGGGAAACAAAAACAAATTACCTCCCTCCAATCAAGACAAGAATGCTTTCTGCCTCCTCCTCTTCCACCTAATTTCTTTGTAGAGGTAAATGCCTTTCTTTTATCCTCACTAGACTCCCCCCCACCCCCCTGCTCTGGGAAATAAAGGGGAGGTTAAAGAAAGTTCAAAGGTACTACTGACACCCAAAATATGCTTGTGAGAGAAAGTCTTGATAGAAACCTATCTGCATGCATGGTGGCAGTTTGCCAGTCTTGAAATTCCATGATTTCACATACTCTAACTCCATTTCAACTTCTGTCGTAGATGCAGAATATGCCCAACACTCACTGATACTGAACTGAAAATGCCCCCAGCACCAAGAAAAAGGAAGAAAAACTACTTTTAGGTTTCCAAGCTACTAAATTCAACCCCACTAGCGCTTGAAAATGGCAACCTGTGGTTGATTTCAGAAATGACATGGTGAATGTCCACCACAGTCAACCTCAGTCAAATGCGGGGGGGAGGGGGTGAAAGCGGCGTGCATGTCTGTTTGCTCGCATCCAGATGTTCACCACAGTCAAACGTGGCCCGGGGTGAAGCTAACCATTCTTCTTGAGGTCGGGGCGGGAGGAGGTCCAGAAGTGTTGTGAATGGTCACCACGGCAGGGGTGAATGAAAAGTAACTTCTGACTAGAAACCCGCAGCCGTGGTGGAAGGAATTGACCCCAGCCACGGTGCATTCTGGGGCTCGAACCGTGGTCCACGTCTCCACTGCATGTCTGTTGTGTTCCCCCGGCCCATGTTCTCTCTGATTGCCCCTGGGCGGTGGTCACGATCCTGTCACTTCTGTTGGGGCTGGACGTGTCACCATAGCCCATGGTGAATCCATTCACACCGAGGTGGGATTCACTGTGGTGAATTGGAACGCGTCACTTCTGAAATCACCCTGTGTTTCAGTTTCAGTTTCTGTTTATTAAGGGACTAGCTTCTGCTATAGCCCAACAAGAAACAATTATAAGACAAAATAAAACAGGCATGTATACAAACAATAAAACTAAATAATTAATACGATCAAATCACGCCACGTATACATCACAGTACCCCATATAATATTAAAAAATGCCTCCAATTCTTGGACAACTGATCATTGGCCAGCTAAATCACTCAAGGACCAGAGGCAATGCCCAAAGAAAAAGTTTACATGAATAAGACCACACATCAAAACCATCCCTTCCCTGCTACCAGAGCTCCTCTGCAAGCAGTAGCCTGCGTTTTTTGGAAGCAAGCCATACAAAAGAGGCCACTGCCATAATGGTGTCTGGGGACAAAAGTAGAAACTGATAAATAAAATCTTGATGGTGCCCCAGAAACTCTGAAATTAAGAGAGTATTCCAAACTGCTCTAAGACTATTGAAAAAACTACATCTCAAGAGGAGGTGTTGGGTAGTTTCGATCTCCTGTAATTCACATGCACGGTGGCGGAGGTTATAGGCCACAGAAGCATGCCTCCCCTCCATCACGTTTTAACCAGCTGGAACCTTAAGGCAACCTGTGTGTTTACACCCCAGCTTCAGCATTACATACCAAAAAAACGATGGCCATTTTTAGATGGAACGCTACTGCACAAGTCCACTCCACCCATCCCCCACACACCCAAGCGCCCATCTGATGGTGTGGATGGAGGTTCACGCTCTCGTGAATAATGCAGCACCCACCCATGACCACAAACGGAGCACTGTTGAAAAAGCCAGAGTGCTCCATGCAGAGTCAGGCAGAATGGTGTGTGGGGACAGGCACCCAAGATGGTGTGTGGGGACAGGCACCCAAGCATCCACAACCCCTATGAGTAGCAGCAGCCAGCTGTGTCAGCTCAGTAGTCTGCCATTTATGTGGGTGGGAAAACAGTCTTTGCAAGGCACAGGAACCGGCCAGGAGTGCTGGGGATCCTAGCTTCCCCAGTGCTCAGCTCAGACATGTTGCTATCAGACGCCAGGCCAGCATGCTTCTCCCTCCTGCATGGCCCGTGGCAAGGGGACCGTGTGGAGGCTGCTGTGGTACCCACCCAGGGAGCCACCAATTTGAGTCCCTCCCTAGGGCTTGTGCAAAAATTGGCCATTTTGTTTCCAAAATTTCTTTTTCAAAAAGGAAAATAGTTTTTGTTTCAGCTATAGGACTGACATTTTGTTTCCAAAATTTTTCAATTTCCACAAAAATTGGCTATTCCGTTTCCACATTTTTTTTTTCACAAAAAGGAAAATAGCTTTTCATTTCAGCTCTACACCTCCCTACTTACTCCATGTGCATGGGTGCTCTGCAGCCATCCCACTTGGCGGACATCAACCCCCCCCCCCAACCAGCTGTGCTCATTTTAAAATGGCCTATGTTGATACAAATGCCATCTTTCCTCCACCCACGCAGGAGAACAAAGATTTTTTTAATGCTCTCCTGATGTTTGTTTGCTATTTATTTATTTTTAATGAATGTTTCAGAGTACTTGAAATCCTTGATGTACAATCATTTCCTTTTAGGCTCTTGTAAAACAAGACGATCATTTGTACTGCTAATTTCAAACTATTATTTATGTAACATTACAGAACACTGTATGCAAGGGGGAAAGAGGGAGGAGTTTTTTTTGTTTTTGTTTTTTTAAGAGAGAGAGAAGAGGAGATGGATGAAACTGACTACTTTAGAATAAAGAGTACAGAGATTATTATTTTTTTAAATCTTGTTTTGTATGGCAAATAATAATGAGATGATCGTATTGCTGAACAACTGCTTTATGTCTTGTGATATGAGGGAATAATTGAAAGTTAAGTTCACATGACTGTATATTCTCTGGAGCCTTTTTTGGAATCTGGACAATATTCTACTCCACATATTTTGGGGGGAGGGGGGAGAGAGAGCTTAGCAAAAGAAAGCAGAACCTAAGCACAGAGAGGAGTTGCTTGATATCAGAGCCAGTTATTACCTGCCCTCTGACAAGGGAATATCAATGGGGGGAGAGAGGGAAAGAGGAGGAGAGAAAAAAACAAAACAGAACAAAACAAAAATCACTGCAAGAATATAAAACTCTTGGAGAAAACAATTATCCAGCATAGGGCTGAATCAAATCAGCCCTTTCCTTTTCACAGAGATTTTCCACAATTTCTAATGACACAAAAATTCTGAAAGAAGGTACCACCTTCTTGTTCCCAAAATGGCAGTGCCCTGTACTGTGCCACCATTTTGCACATGTGCAGTACAAGGCGAACATGATCTGGATCTCCAATGGCATGTGGACCAGAATATTCATTTGAGACACGAGATAAAAACAAACAAGATTCTGTCCCACATTGGACCACCATGGCCCAGGACTCACCTACACGTGTGGTCATATGTGCCATCACATTTGAGCCTACTACTGCCCCAGGGTGGGTAGGCGGCCTGCCCAGGATGCATTCAGAAAATCTCTGAAGTGCATCTCAGACCAAGTGCCTCTCATGTGGGCCAACATGGGCCAGCACATTTGTTCTTCCCTGCCATAGCCATGCACCAAGGCTGCATGTCATGGTGGGGGGCAAGGTACATGGAGTGGGGCAGAAACAGAGCAGGGGCAAGGTCAGCCACCTGCACATTTTTTGCAGTCCCCTCCCCTATCCGGGTTGTGCAGGCAGTGGGAAGGCTCTCCCAGAGGAAGGCATGTTTGTTCCATGTTGCTCGCCAACCTGGAGAGTGGCAGCCGTGGTTTTCTGCCCCGGGCCAGATTGGGGACTTGCCCTGCCGCCTGCATGTTTGTTTTTACCCACAGTCCAGCTTCTTGCTCAGACCCAAGAATAACCCTCAGTCACAGGCTTGCAAACTGAAGATTTTTTAAAAATGGAATTACTTTTTCATATCAGAAGATATAAATCAGTAGTTAAGGGAGCAAATTGTCTTTTTATTGCATCCCATATATCAATCTTAGAATGAGTAGTATTTTCAGAAATAGATTATTATCTCTAGACTCTCAAAACTTTCCTTAGGTTTATAATTAAACCTAAGTCAGTGTGGTGTAATAGATAAGGTGCTGGACTTGGACCTGGGAAGTCAGGGTTTGAATTCTGCATTCATCATGAACTGACTGGGTGTCCTTGGGCAAGTCAGAACCTCTCAGCCTCAGTTCTCCATCTATAAAATGGGAATATTTGTGTGTCCCTGTGTTCTCTTCATCCTTGTCCATCTTAGATTGTAAGCCCACTGGGCAGGGACCTGACTTCGAAAATCTGTGATTGTAAAGTGCTGTGTATGCCTTGTAGTGTTGAAGAAATGAGGAGTAGTAATAATTAGCCTCCAAATTTACACTCTTGCTTAATTTATTTATTTGGTTCAATTAATATCATTGGAACTAAAAATATATAAAGTTCAGCACATACATTAATGCTTTCAGGATCAGAGCTCACTGCTGAGAATACTTCTTTAACTTTCACAGAAGACAAAAGGATATGCTGGTTGTTTGTTATACTTTTTTGAAAATCAAATCACTTATTTAAAAGTCTAGTTTAAGGGTGAAAACACTGCAGACATGACGCTAACCACCCTTTAACCACCCTTGGTGGTTATTTATGCATGTTTCAGGGCTGTATTGGTGCCCTATGCAGCCCTGAAACATGCATAAATGACCACCAAGGGTGGTTAAAGGGTGGTTAGCGTCATGTCTGTTTTCACCCTATGTCAACCATTTCCTTCTTGGTTTATTTAGTTATAAGTGATATTTTCAAAAGCACTTAATTTAAGAACCTATGTTTTATTGAAAGCCAAGGCAACCAAAACAAAGACTACACCTTATATAAATGTAATGAAAGCTACAAATTTATAGAGGTAACCAACTTTCAAAGATGAAGAGTTGTACCTAGGTAAATACCTCTCAAAGATAAAGGATCAGTCAAACATGGATCCAAGGTGTCGAGGTGAAAGGAGTCCCAAGGGCACATTCATGTGATCCAGATGACAAAGTTCAACAATGTGCAAGAATAAAATATTTTAAAAGTGTTCAAAGAGAAAGCTCTGATAAGTCTGTCTTAGGAGCTGAGATGCCCATAGATCAATGGGCTCCTAAGGGAACAAATTTTATAAGCAATTGAACGTTGTGATCTCAAGAAAAGCTGTATACAGATTCCTGGCTACAACTTCTTTATCTTCCATCAAAGTTTCATGAAAGCTGGGAAGATTATGTCCCGTCCAAAGATTACCAATCCTGCCAAATTTCATAATGATTGAATAAAGGGTCCTGATGTTATAAGCCATTAAGCTGAAAATGTATATTTGGCTGTAATATTGTTATATTCCATCCTGTTTACAAGACATTTGGCAGGAATGTATCCCACAGCTTCCCTGTCATCTCTGCCAAACTACAGGACAATTTGATAAAGGTCCCCAATTTTATAAACAATTGAAATTGTGCTGTTGAAGGATTTTATTCAGATAAATAGCAACACATGCAGTGCCAGTCAGAGGCATGGCAGGGGGAGGGAGGCTGCAGGAGGGAGAATGGGGAGCAACCCAACAGACTGACAGACACATTCACTAGGGATGGGTGAACAGAACTGAGTTCGGAAATTTGTTTCGGTTTGGAAATTTGGTTCGGAAGTTCGGTTCAGTCGACCGAACTATTCGAGTTCAGTCTGAATTCCGAACTTCCGAACAAAGTTCGGAAATTCAAACCCCATTGAACTAAATGGAATATTTTCTTTTAGGGATGGGTGAACAAAGTCGAGTTCGAAAATTTGGTTCTGTTCGGTTCGAAAATTCGGTTCGGTTCAGAAGTTCGGTTCAGTCAACCAAACTAGTCGAGTTTGGTCCAAACTCTGAACTTCCGAACCGTGTTTGCCCCTCCCTAACATTCACGGACCAATTACTGCATGCTTCCAGGTTTACAGGACCAATTGATGGTGGCTTCAAGGCAGGCATACAAGGAACATAACTGGGACTTTGGTGATAGCATCCCAGCAATCAGGAGACAAGGTTTACATCCAGGCTGGCCAATTGTCATCACGATCAAATCCTGCAGCACTATGGCAGAGGACATAAAATAATCTCTATTGGCTCTTTCCTAAACAGATGCTTCCAACTTCTCCGTAACAAGTGGGTGAGAGAACTTTGGGAGGTCAAAGCACAGAATGAGGATATTTGGTTGACATTTATGCTGTCCAACTGGCATCACAAAAATATCTTATATCACAGTGCCATATAAGAGAATCCCTGGCATAGACTCATTCTCTGCATATGCTGTGCAGGCTTATACAATTGGGACTCTTTATCACATTTTATCAATATTTGGCAAAGCTGATTCTGAAGGAATGAAATACAGCCCCACCAAATATCATGTATACTGGTTGGACTAGAAAGATGTTACAGTCAGACATGCATTATAAGTTGTTATTCGGAGGATATGAGAAGTAATGAGGGAGTCAATAGATGACTATGTATTGAGGGGGAGGGATATGGGTTGTCTTATTGTTTTTGCTGTTTTATAATGGAAGGGGTTTTTGCTAGATGGATATTACAGACCATTTTTGTGTTTAGAGATTGTAGGATGGGGACCTTCTCCCTCGGTGAAAGCCGGGGGAGGGGGGAGTGGCGGGGCCCCCCTGGTGGCAGCAGGGTGTGTGACGGGAGTTGAGATGGAAGGAATTTGGAATGTTGTTATGGGGTAGTGATAGGGGGAGGGTATATATTATTATTTTTATTTATTTATTTTTATTTTATAGATTTGTATCCCGCCCCCTCCTGCAATGCAGCTCGGGGCGGCTCACAGCAATAATAAAAACAATTAAGATCAATTAAAATATAAATATGAAATACATCAATAAAACAGGGCAAGGACAGTAATAAATAAATAATGGGCGGGGGATAAAAATCACACACCCCACCCTCCCTCCCAAAGGCCTGGGCAAACAGCCAGGTCTTACAGTTCCGCCGAAATGTCAAAAGGCTTGGGGCCAGGCGAGCTTCCTCCGGAAGGGAGTTCCACAGCTGCGGCCCTACCACCGAGAATGCTCGCTCCATCGTGGCCCCCCGCTTAACACGGGGGACCTCCAGGAGGGCACCCCCGGCAGACCGCAGGAGCCGTTCCGGGGCGCGAAGGGCGAGGCGGTCCCTAAGGTAAGAGGGGCCAAGGCCGTATAGGGCTTTATAGATCATCACTAGGACCTTGAACTTGGCCCGGCACACTATCGGCAGCCAGTGCAGCGCTCGGAGCACCGGTGTAATGTGCTCCCGGCGACCCGTCCCCGTAAGAAGACGAGCCGCCGCATTCTGCACCAGCTGCAGCCTCCGGGCCAAGAACAAGGGAAGCCCCACGTAGAGCGCGTTGCAGTAGTCGAGCCGCGAGGTGACGAAGGCATGGATGAGGGAGGCCAGGTCCGGGCCAGAGACATACGGACGCAGCCTACGTACCAGATAAAGCTGGCGGAAGGCAGCCTTAGCGACTGCCTCCACCTGCCGCTCCAGCCGCAGGTCTGCGTCCAATATGACCCCCAGACTCCGGACCTGCTGAGCTACAGGGGGGCAAACCCCCCCAACCAGGGGGGCCACCACCCCCTTCGCCCTCCCCACCACCATCACCTCCGTCTTATCTGGGTTGAGCTTCAGTCTGCTCCGCCGCATCCAATCCGCCACGGCCTCCAAACATTGGGATAGCACCGAGACAGCAGGGTCTGGGTCAGTAGAAAACGAGAGGTACAGCTGAGTATCATCAGCATACTGGTGACATCGCACCCCGAACCCTCTCACGACCTCCCCCAAGGGCTGCATATAGATGTTAAATAATAATGGAGACAAGATCGATCCCTGCGGAACGCCACACGGTAAGGCGCGGGGGCTCGATGTTTCCTCCCCCAACACCACCCGCTGGCTCCTCCCCGAGAGGAATGAACGGAACCATTCAAGAACAGTCCCGTCCAGACCCCCCCGGTCACGCAGTCGTCTCAACAGCAGCCCATGGTCCACGGTGTCAAAAGCGGCCGAGAGATCGAGCAGGATGAGAAATGTCGAACATCCCGCATCCATCTCCCGGCGGAGGTCGTCCACCAAGGCCACCAACGCCGTCTCGGTGCCATAGCCGGGGCGGAACCCAGATTGAAAAGGGTCAAGGAGCCCGATATTATCTAGATGACCCTGGAGCTGGAGCGCCACTGCCCGCTCAATAACCTTCCCTAAAAAGGGAAGGTTAGAGACAGGTCGGTAGCTGGCGAGCGCGTCTACGTCCAACGATGGTTTTTTCAGCAGGGGGCGCACCACAGCCTCTTTTAAGCAAGGCGACAACCTCCCCTGCCGAAGGGACGCATTCACCACCCTCGCCAGCACCGTCCCCAACGTCTCCCCGGAAGCTTTTATTAACCAGGACGGGCATGGATCCAGTTGACAACACGTGGCCCTCACAGACCCCAGGACATCCACCACATCGGCCGGCGTCACTTCCCGAAACTCACCCCATAAAGATGGACCAGACGGGCCCTCCGCCCCCCCGCGCTCTTCCCCTACTGCCATCAACCCAGCGTCAAAGTCGGCCTGAATCCGAGCAATCTTGTCTGCGAAGTAGATAACAAACTCCTCACAGCGGGCCCGGGACAAGTCCCCATCCAGGCGGAGGGAGGCGGAGGGATATATGAGAGTATGGATTTTATGAAATTATACTGGGTTCCCTGTGTGGGATTAAACCCAGTTGCTGTGATTTGTTGTGCGGTATTATAAAAGGGTATTGAAGAGGGGTGGGCTGTTTCTTTTCCTTTATTCCTTTATTCAAAATTTCTGAAATTTGGTACATATAGTGCCTTACATTGGAGGTACAATCTTTCCATGTTTCATCCAAATCTAATGATAAAAAAAAAATACAGCCAAAAATGTGTTTGCCATTGAAACCATTGGAAATCGAAAACAAAAGCTAAAACGAACATGAAATTTTGATATTTACAAAAACTAAAACAAAAGATTTAAATAACAAAAATGAGAAACAAAAATAAATAATGACATGGGTCCCTGGTGCACACCTCTACAATCCCCTCCCAAACGAGTGTTATCGAAGGTCGTGGTAGGCTTGTGTAACGTTACCCAGGGGCGATATTGTTCATATGGATGATGGGTATTGGTAGTGGAGTGGGGATCTGGGTTACTTTATCCAGAGGTAACTTACCTAAAAGTCAATTATCACAAACTGTGTATTTTGTGTGAACGCTAGGGCTGAAAGGAGATTTCACAAAAACAGTAATTCCCTTTGAAATCCCTGTTTCTGATATTGTCTTGAGCAAATCAATAACTTGTTAGTACTTGACAATATCTTGATCAACATTTCATTTGTCAAGTTACTGATAATTTGCTTACTGAGATCCCGTTTACCATTTTGCTGTTTTAATACTTTATCATCAATTTGACATCCTGAAAGGTAATAAAGATGCAATACCGCATTCTTTCTATCTTCTCTCCACTCCATTTTCCCTGTACTTCCTTGTCACTCATTGGCTCATACAAAGATTCCTATAAAAATCTGAAATCCAGTTGCAAATTGGTCAAAGCAAAGGGAACCTCATAGATCAACAATTCTGAGTGGAGGTACTGGAGTTGAGGTTAGGAGGCACTGGGGAGGAGGTTAAGGTATGGTCTATTTGCACAGTGACTGGCTCAAAAATGTGGAAACAAACCCAGAAGTAAAGTGGTACCCTCAGCAATGTGGTAAGTAGCAATGTGGCAAGCAGTAAATTAACCATATGTGGTACGTTTTAAACAGAATGTTGGTAAATTAGGACAGTATCTTGTGGTATTGCAAGAATTAATAAACTGTATCAGTGAGACCGATCTCAAGCCCATGCACAGCTGTGTGCAAACCGCGCAACTCTCTGTTGTGTGGACTTTGGGTGTTTTCAGAAATTACGAGACCACAGTGAACCACAGTGAACCACACTCAACCCCGTGGCGGGGCCAAAGGGTGCTGAACATCTGTTCGGCAGCTGCCAGATGTTCACCACAGTAAATCCCCAGCAGGGGACAAAATTAACCACCCTTCCGGAGCTCCAGCCCGGACCATCTCCGAAAGCGTTGTCAAAGTAATTCCCACCGGTAAACAACAAAAATTAACACCTGAATGGCAACCACCGGCTGGAATCAAGCAAAATGATTCCCAGCCGGGGACAAAGCACGCAGAATCACTGCCAGGCAATGAGCAACAGCACAGGTCGCGGAGGGAGATTTAAAGAGCACACAGCAGCAGGGGGACATGGTGGGATGGAGCGAGGTGGAAGGGAGAGGAGAGCGGAGGGTGAGAAAGCAAGGCAGGAGGAGGAGGTGCAGGCAGAGGAGGAGGTCGTGTTGCACATGGAGGTGGTGGGGGGAGAGCAGTAGCAGCAGCAGCCGGGACAGGCCACCCCGGAGATGACAGCCGGCCCGGGGGACGAGGCACCCCGGAAATGGGTAAGGGGACCAAAGGGGGGGCAGTGGCACAGAGGCACCAAGGGGGGGTGACAGGTGGGTGGACAGGGGGAGGGCCGCGGGGATGAGGCAACCCGGCAACCAACACCCCCCCCCCATGTCCCACAGACACGGAAATGGGCCCAGGAGCCCGAGCCCCGGGAGGAGATGGGCAGAGGGCAGGCGGAGGAGGAGAGTCCACATGGGAGACGGCCATACCACAAGGGGGGCAATGGGGGCATAGGAAAACCCAGGACTTTATTAGGATCTGGGGGACCCTGGAGCACCAGCTGGAACGAGCACATCTAGCTCGAGATCGTGCAAGACATGGAGGCAGCGTGGCACCACAGGACCGTGGCCCAGTGTAGCTTGAAGGTGAAGGAGCTCAAGAGGGGGTACAAGGCCATCAGGGACAACAACCAGCAGTTCGGGCACGGAGCCCGGATTGACTCCTACTATGACGCCCTGGACTGCATCCTTCACATGAAGGGATCCATTGTCACCCCGCACCTCGTAGGGAGCGCCATGGTCCAGGGCAGGGAATGGGCCGAGGTACCCCTCCCCCCACCCCCCTAGAAGGCACCGGCTCCAGGGGCTCCAAGACCAACATTGAGGGTAAACATGTGGGTGGGAGGGGCGAAAGACAGGGGGGATGGGCTGAGGGGGGGAGGGGGGCACACATGGCACATGGCCGCCCCCAGCAACCCCGGGCACCCCAGACCATGGGAAAGGGACCAGGGGGGCCACCATGGGACATGTTCAGCCCAACCCTACCCAACCCCTCCCATATCTCCACAGGGCACAGTACGCCCCGGCACCTGTGACAGACAGGTGAGGAGGACAGCGGAGAGAAGCCCTGGGAGCAGCCAGAGGTCCCAGGTGGGGCAGAATGGCAAGTGTGTGTGTGTGTGGGCACCTGGGGAGGCCGGGCAGGGGAAACAGGGCATGCGGTGTGGGGGAGGGAGACCTGGGCACAGGGGAATGCCTGGGGAGGGCACCGGCTGACACACTGAGGGGGGCCCATGACCCCCCAGCTGTGCCACAGGATAGGGGCGGGTGGCTGTGGTGCCTAACCAACCCCTAATGTGTACCCCAACAGGGTGACCCGATGGGTCCCAGCAAGCTGGCCCTGTGCCCCTGGCACAACGGACGAGGGAGCACCGGGCATGGGTACAGCGCCAGGGGGAGGAGCAGGGGGAGGACATAGCCTGCTCAACCACCGAGTAGGGCGAGTGGATTATCGCGGATATCGATTGGATGGAGGCGGCCACAGAAAGGACCATGCAACAAGTGGAGGCAAGGGACCAGAGAATCCAGGTGGAGGTGCGACTGGAATGGAGGCGGGAGTGCTGGGAGAACAGCAGACAAGTGGAGGGTTTTGGGTGGCTGGAACTGACCATTGACAGGATGGTGAGGGAGCATTCAGCCAAGATGGGCTGCTCCGTGGCCCCCAGCTGCTGACTATGGCTTGTCGGAGCCCACCGGGGTAGAGCTGGCAGCAGTGGCTGGTGTGTGGTCCTGTTCCGATGTGCAGGTGGGGCTTTCCATGCCGGATCCCTTTGAGGTGTACTACCTGGTCACCCACCACATGACAGCACTGGGATACCATCGGGGTATGCTTTAGTGGCCCCACTTCGTGCACCTGGTGGGCCACCCATCCCAGGGCCCCTTCGTGGCCCCCTGCATCTGGCTGTGAGGCCCCCTGTGCCTTTCAGGCCCCGGTTGCTGGCCCCGCGGTGAGCTCCCGCCTGTGCCCTCATGCCGTGGGTTGCTCCCGCTCCCTCCATGATGTCCCGGCCTTGCTGCTGTGCTGCCTGCTTCCTGGGGTTACACTTCTCCTGTCTGTGGCTCTGAGCCCCCTCCACGCCCCCCATCCACCTCTGCAACGGGTGTTCCCCTCCATGACTGCCTTCTCCATTGGCCATGTCCTGATCTCTGAGCCAGCACCTAGCACCCTGGGGTGCTTCTGACCTTCCTTGTCTGCCTGAAATCCCTCCTGTGCCCATGCCCCACCCCTTGGGTGACTCTGTGACCGCGGGGTTCTGGGGGCCCCTGACTGCACCTCTCAGAATCCTCCCGGGGTGTGTGTGTCTTTGGACCAGCTGCATGACTCTGGCTCTCCTCCATCCCACCCATCGCACCCTCTCCAGCACTTGGGGTGCCTGTCTGCCTCCTGGACCGTTCCCAGGCTGCTCCCTGTTCCGTGTGGACTCCCCCTGTGCCTGTGCTCTGCCCATGCAGGGTCCCCCCGTTCCGGGACTGGATGTGTAGCTGTGGGGGTGCCTGTGCTGGCTGTGCTGTTCTGGGGGTTCTGGATGCCGTTCCCCGTGTCTGGTTCTTCCCCATGGTCGGTTCCCACCCTGCTCCCTGTCCCCGTCACCCCTCCCTCCCCCCTGTGCCCATTGTGCCGTGTGTGTTGTCTATCCCTCTTTGACCCCCCCTTCCCTTCCTTTCCCACATGTGGGGCATGTGTTTGTGCTGTGTGTTCCACTGTGACCTTGTTCTCTCTGTGCCTGGTGTGTGTCAGCTCAGTGGCTCTTCTCCCTCCTCCCCCTCCCTTCCAGTTTCCCTTGTGTGGGCATTCCCTTTTGGCGCTTTTTGTTTCCTTTGCCCTCAGTTGACTATGTCTGCCTCCCGCCCTTCCCCGGTGCCTTCTGGGTATTTTGACCACGGCCAGGAATCGGCATCATGTCTGTTGTGCTGCCCCAGGCTGTGGTCTGTTGGCCTGATTCCCTGCCATGGTCCCGGTCCTGTCACATCTATTCAGGGCCTCCCTGGACCACGGGGGGTGGTTGGGTGGTTCGCCACCACTGGGAATCCACTGTGGTGAATCGGGACCACGTAACGTCTGAAATCACCCATTGTGTCCTGTGGTAACCACACATATGGGATCTGCAGAGCTTGGGATTGAGCCCAGTATCAGGAAATCATTGGGAAACTAATCCTGGTTCTCAATATGGCAGTCGGAGTGAACACAGTCTCTGGCACCTAAGTCACTTAAGCACACTGATCTCTACCTTTCTAACTCATCACATGAAAGTACTGAATACACCCTTTCCTTATTGCTTTTTTTATGAGGTCAATTGACTAGCAATGTCTGCTTCCTTCCAAATTGTGCCTGGGAGAACTTCCCATAATGAATGAACAGACTTTGTTTTCACAGTTAAATCATTCATAAATTAATAGCAGAGTATTGCCTTTTGCTTTGATGTATTTCAGTTGGTTCACACAGTTTTCAGTTAGAACATTTCTCCCTCATTGTTATTTTTACAAATCTGCCTGCTGCTAAAACTTTGAAGCAATTCCCAGCCTGTGTTAGAGGAACTGCGTTGTGAACACATGCTATAAAAGAGGCATTCTTTTACATTTCAGTGTTCAAGTTTTTATGCAGCTTCTTGAGTCCACTAACCCCACAAATTAATTCCTTTAAACTGCAGTGACATCTGTTGGTGAGGGCAGAGCTGATTAACTGCAGGCTCAGTGTCAGTTATGGAATCAGCCCACAAGCTTTTTCTGCATACAACAGATGTTTCTTTTCTCCATATTTTAACTTTTGTGGCAGTGGAAACATTTTCGATGAGTTGATGTAGTCTTTCTTCACATGAATACATTAAATCCTTAAATCTAGAAATCTTCCACTTTCAATAGTTAAAGGGTCTACCTGTGTACTCCCTGCTGCAGATAGCTGTCCTGAAAAATCTGAATTTCTTCCTAGCTTTTATGAACCACATTGCTTGCATGGGAATCATCCAGCTCCCACACCTGGGTATTTTTTTTTAGTAATCATTATTTAATTATGCACCACTCTTCCCTTCTGTGGCCATGCACACACTGGGTGAAGGAGCAAAAGTGGTAGGCTTCATATAAGGAGAGAGGTGGAACAGTATCTGGGAGAGGACAACAAAGGCAGCAGCAGGACAAAGGTGCAAGAAAAAATTGAAAAATGGGTCCCAAACCCCAAAAGATGGGACGGGATTGTGTACCTTGATTAATTTATACCCAAATGTTGTATTTCCAATTTTTGGTGCCTCTGTGGTGGAAATTGTAATATTGACTTCACTGGAGCTACACGTATGCTGTTATTAAACGAGACACTCTCACTCATGTCCACTGATGGGACACGTGTGCAAGCTCTTTTTAAAATGTGGAGGTACGTGGATGTGTGCTCCTGCGACCTACGCATCCTCACCCATCCCCGCCCATTTAAGGATATAAGGAGCTGCCTAACTGAGTCAGACTGATGGTCCATCTGAGCCCAGTATCGTCACAACCTGACACAGGAGCAGGGCTTCAAATCTGGCTCTCCAGGGTCTTAGGCAGAGGTCTCACCTAGGAGTGCTACTTGAGAACCTCTGGGATCCGCAACAGAAGCCTCACTCAGGCATGCTACCAGAGATCCTGAATTGGAGATGCCAGAGATTGAACTTGGACCGTATTAGGGATGGGCGACCGCAGTTCAGAAGTTCGGAGTTCGGCCTTAACTCGGCCTGTTCGGATGACCGAACCCGAACCCGAACATGAACATGCCGAACAAACCGAACACCGATTGGCGAAATGGCTGAACAGTTAGGTCAGTTCGGATCGCGTTCGGGTGAGTTTGGGTGGCAAAAAAAGGTTCACTGGAAGGTCAAACATGACAGGGAGGTGTCAGTCACTGAGGAGCAGACTTCCAGGCACCAGGGGTGGAGAGGCTTGCAAGAAACAAAACTAATTATCTGCCTCCCCCCTTCCCAACACCTTCTGAGCTAGTCACTGTTCCTGAACAGCAGG
>QEPC01003078.1:2338248-2355160 GCA_003113815.1 Sphenodon punctatus | reverse complement strand
TAGGTCTGTGTACTTATTAGATAATCCATTTAGTTCATAGCATTTAGAATAGTTAATAGCAGTTAGATTTAGTGTAGATATATATATATAATATTAGATTAAAATAATAAATAAAAAACCCCATATAAAAACAAAAAAACAAATAAAAAAACAAAAGAAAACCATATAAAACCCAATAAAAAAGAAAAAAATATATAAAAAACAAAAAACACCTATAACAACATTTCCTGAACGGCCGAACGGCCGAACGGAACAGCCGAACAGCCTAGCAGAACGGCTGAACAGAACGGCCAAACTGAACAGCCGAACCCGAACTCTGCGAACTAGCTGAACTGCCGAACCGAGCTGCCAAACCGAACGCAGCCGAACCGAACAGCCGAACCGAACGCAGCCGAACCGAACGGCCGAACCATGATCTGTTCGCCTATCCCTAGACCATATATATATGTAAAGCTTGCACTCTACCACCTAAGCTATGGCCCACCCATGGATGGAGCAATCTTTGTGAGGTCAGGTGTGCCCCATCTGTCCCATGGATGGAGAAACCTTTGTACGGTCAGGTGAGGCCCATCTGTGCCACTATGTTACGTGGAGATCTGTGACTGAGGGATGATGTCCAGATGCAGTTACAGGATCCACAGTCCTCTCATGATGGCTTTGATCTGATTTCGCGTAGCACTTGGCTGCTAGGACACCCCTTCGGGAGCCTTGATTGTCAGCAGAGAGTGAGCAAATTGGGGCTCCATTTGCTGGAGCATGCTGTGAATGTTCACTTGTTCACGCCCCCAGATGGGGGTTCCTACCTCAGAAGGGAACCTGATGCATCAGAGATTGCTGTCCTGTCGAATGTTTGGAACCATATGGATGCCGAAGCCTTTTTGGCCACTACAGACCCCTTTCTCCCTCACTACATGGTGGATGGGAACATGTGTGCCAGGAGGTATCACCGTGGTATGTTTGCATGGGTAGACTACTACTTGCAGGGGGTACAGGGTTTCCTGTGTGGGCTCCTCAGCATCCTTGAGTCAGCTTCAGAACCCCGCTCTGAGATGTTTGCCCCTGTTCATCTGCCCTATTGGTGTGTGTGTGTGTGTGTGTGTGTGTGTGTGTGTGTGAGAGAGAGAGAGAGAGAGAGAGAGAGAGAGAGAGAGAGAGAGAGAGACTCTGACTACTTGCTGTGCCCATGGGACTCTGATACTCCAGTGTCTTTGCTTCTGCCCCCCCATCCCAGTAATCGTTAGTTGAGCTGCCTCTGTGTGACCTGCTGTTTGTGGCATGGGCATCATTTCCCCTGGCCCTGCATCCATGATTGGGACCTTGAAATGGGACCGTGTGAATGGCCTGCATTTGTCCTGGACTCTGCTGTGTGGTGTGTGTGCTCAGGACTGAACTCCTGCCAAACGGGGTGTCTTGATTGGCTGATTCATTGATGTTTGCATTGTTCACCCTGTTGCAATAAATGTGCGCCTTGCGTTCATCTGCTGCCTGTGTTGGTTTTCCCTTTCCCTGTGGATTTGTATGTGCTTTCCTGTCCCTGGTGGCTTGCCTGTGCACACTTTCCCCTGTCCCGCCTCCCCCTGCCCACATGGAGTTTGTTTGGGTATGGGCAGAAGCAGCGGCCATGGCTTTGTTTGCTCTCAGTTGGCCATGTTGGGTTTTCCTCTAAGTGGTGTAGCGACTGCCCATTTGATGGTGATCATATTTGCTGGGTGTAGAACCAGATGAGTGGGTGCTGCAAATTTCACGTGACCCTCACATGACCTGCCTGACTGCTATCGATTTGAATCCCTCCCCACTCACCCGCAGGTGGGAGGTGGATGGTACATGGTTACTCCACCCATCCCCCATGGATCCGCCCCTCAGCTGTATTCATTTAAAAATGGCCATAGATAGATAAGTATTTGTGGCACAAATCTAAGTGCCTTTAGGATGGGGACCTAATAATGTCCTTACATTACATATAAAGAAGCCGATCCCAAGTCCCACAGATTATGTGTACAGCTGCAGATCTCTTTTGAAGTCACATTATGTCCCCAAGAAACTGGGCTCATGCACACATGTGGGGGATCCGTGGGGCTTGGAATCGTCCCCAGTGTCTATTAACAAACAAACAACAATACCTTCTGGCATTGCCTAGAAATGGATACTCATACGGTTTGAATGGTTGTCAAGAGTAGAGCTGCAATGAGGCACCGAGCAGTTGGGCACCTCATTGAATTCGGGGTACCTGACTCACCCCGATCACATTCGGGCACAAACTTGTACCAAACATGACCCAATGGACTACCTGGGCCCTGGGCTCACTCACCCAACCACCAGGCTGCTGCTCTTCTATTCTGTCGCTGCTCTCTGCATGCTGCTCAGATGAGCAAGGAGCTTCTCCACTTGGCTTTTTCTGAGCAGGGTGGGAGTCAGGAGGCCTCTCCTGTGTGAACCACCCAATGGGTCCCCTGATCTGCTGCTCTTCTGGTCAGGAACATGGCTGCTGCTCTCACCCATTAGGAGGGTGCACATAGGTGGAAAGAGGCCTCCTTGCTCTCTCTCCCTCCCCCCACCACTCAGATAAAGTCAAAGGGGAAAGTTCCTTGCTCAGCAGTGCGTGGGCCGGGGAGTAGCAGAAAGCAAGAAGCAGTGACCAACCACAACAGCAGCATCCTGCTGATGAGATGAGTGAGCCCTGGGAGCCACAAGTGCTGGAACTGGCATCATGGGGCATCCTGGGACGGCCCAGTAATACTTGTATTTGGGTGCACCAGGTACCCGGTGGGGGGGCAGGTACCCCAGTGGGTGCCCATTGGGATTGCCCAAAATGTGGGTATTACCTGTGGGTAGCAAATATTCTACCCTTTGCCGCTCTAACCAAGGGTTGTCTAGTCCAACCTTCAAGTTAGGCAGGATACCTAAACTTCTCCAATAAATATGTTCACCAACAGGTTTGGTGAGATAGGGACCCCAAATTGGATGGGGTGCCCCAATTTCTGGGTACCCAGTTGCAGCTCTGTCCTTGATGTCCCTTCAAACCATATGAGTATCCATTTCTGGGCGGTGCCAGAAGGTATTATTCTTGGTTCCAACATTAGATAAGGGGATTTAAAAAAAAAATATTAAAGTAGCATAATAAAGTTACATATTCTCTCTCTCTCTCTCTCTCTCTCTCTCTCTCTCTCTCTCTCCTGTAGTGCACTTCTGACTAGAAGAGAGCACTCTCTTATCCAGTTTCCTGCTATAGATTTTAAAAGGCAGCACCCATACATTCAGACACTTTATCTCAGATGTTTTGACTGCAAGTGTAACGAAAAAGAACCCAGCAGCTTTCTTCCTTTCCATCAGCTCTTAGTTTGTTATATGGCAGTCTTTTACAACTGTACATTAGGGACTTCCTGTACACTGAGTTGTCCTACTGCCCAGGTACAGGGTATGAAAAGTCATTATAGACCCCTCTGTCAAGACGGCACTAGTATTTACAATAACACATGCCTGCATTCCAATGATAAATTCATCCCTGTGTGTACATAGTTACTTTGTAAACCTTTTGGGGAACCCTCCAGAAAGAAAAGCGCTAATATATTCATAGTACAAGTAAAGATAATTAACAAACAAAAGGCAGCGATGAGGAGTGGTAGTACATGGTTTCCAAAAACAGGATTATAAGGTTACCTAGGTGTTTTTATAGTGTCAATTATTTTTTGTTGTTTTAACTCACTTTGTTTAGTCACAGTCACTAATTCATAAACAAATTTCTAAGATGGATTTAAATGTGAAAAAAGAGGTGATTATGGTGCACTTTCTTCAGTCTGATTAGTCATCTCACTAAGAAAAGAACAGAAAATCACAGACGAACCTTTATTCTTTTAATGAAGAAATTATTTTTTCATTCATGACATGATTTCAGTAGAAGTGTGTGGATGTAGGTATATTTGTGAAAATATATTATATGGATTTATCTAAAACATATTACAATAACACACTGTAATATATAATCAAATTAGCTGGTATCATCAGCAATAGCGAAACGATACAGTGATCAAAGAAACAAAAATAAGGGTCTCATTAAAAGTCTTGATATAAGTCCCAACTTTATGATTTGGAATCATAGAATCTGGGGGACTGAAGAGACTCTTAAACGTCATCTAGTCCATTTCACTGACCTTAAAAAGGACCAATTATACCTAAGCCATCCCCAGAGGATGTTCATCTTTTAGAAAGTTTCAACTTGTTCTAGCTAACCATGTCCTACCACTCCTCATCGCTTGTTCTAGCTATGTTGGAAACCCCATAGCTTGTTCTAGCTATGTTGGAAATGTGAAGTCTCACATTTTGGATACAACAGATATTAACAAGCGTGATGGTAGCCCATTTTGGCCCGCAAGCCACTGACACATTTGTTAGTACCTCACCAGATGTTCACCTGGGATTGCTCTTGGGTGTGTCAGTGGCGATCCCGGGCTGTGATCTCAAAGATATCAGAAATTTCACCTGGTCTACCGTCCGCTCCATCAAGCCAAAGTGGGCCACTACGTGCTATAATATTTGTTATGCAACGTCACCCAGACCGAATTGGGTCCAGCATGGCTGACTACCATGGCAGCCATCACTGGCCACCATGGCTTCCCATCACATTGGGATTGAGGCTCCAGGTGCAGCGCATGGGCAAGGCCAACCAGCCACACATTTGTTAGGCTTCTTGTCCTCCTCAGTGATCCAACCAGAGGCATGTTTGTTGGCCAGTCAGACTCAGTTGGGACCATGTTACCAGTGGGTTCCCAACCCAGGGAACATAAACATCCAATGTTCCTGCTAATGGAACCCAAAGTGACATTTTCCATTTTAAATTAAAAAACAACAACACCACCACCAGCAAACAAAGTGAAACAGCCTAATATTGTTGGCTCACGTTTAATTTGAGATCCATTTAACCTATGCTATGAATGAACATATTAATCTGATATTGGAAGTCAGGGAGACCCTCAGTTTGTCATAGGGTGAAAACAGACATGACGCTAACCACCCTTTAACCACCCTTGGTGGCCATTTATGCATGTTGCAGGGCTGCATAGGGCACCAATACAGCCCTGAAACATGCATAAATAACCACCAAGGGTGGTAAAAGGGTGGTTAGCATCATGTCTGTTTTCACCCATAGTTAGAGTTAAAAACTCCACATGAGATAGGGTGTTTTCAGACGTTACGAGATCACAGTCAACCATAGTGAACCACACTCAACCCTGCAGCAGGGTCAAAGGGCCCTGAACATCTGTCCGGCGGCCGCCAGATGTTCACCACAGACAATCCCCAGCAGGGGACAAAATTAACCACCTTTCTGGAACTCCGGCCCAGACCATGAGTGCTTTCAGACATGACGGGGCGCCTATTGGTTCCGTCATGGAATCACCGTTTGCTTCCCTGCCGGAATCAAAGCGTCACATTCAACAGACGTGACGGCTGATTCTGGCGGGGAATCTGCGGGGGGCTGCATGGTGCAATGTGCAGCCGCACAGCCCCACCTCCCCCCATGCTCCCCCAGCCACCTGCCCTCCGGGAGATGAGTGGGTGCAGCAGCCAATTCAGCCGCTGCGCCTAATTCCGACCCAGAGTCTGGACCACAGTCCAGAATTGGAGGAGGAGGAGGAGGAGGACTGGGACAAGGAGGGCCCACAGGGGAGACGTCCGTACCACCAAGGGGGGTAATGGGGGCACAGGGAAACCTAGGAATTCATCAGGATTTGGGGGAACCTGGAGCACCAGCTGGAGCTTGCGGTCAACCAGAGGAACGAGCATGTCTATCTGGAGATCGTGCGGGACATGGAGGCGGCGGGGCACCACAGGACTGTGGCCCATGCCGCTCGAAGGTCAAGGAACTCAACAGGGGGTACAAGGCCATTAAGGACAATAATCGGCAGTCCGGACACAGAGCCTGGACTGCCCCCTACTATGACGCCCTGGACTGCATTCTCCACATGAAGGGATCCATTGTTGCCTCGTGGGGAGCACCATGGTCCAGGGCAGGGAATGGGCTGAGGTACCCCTCCCCTCACCATCCCGGTAGAAGGCTCCAGCTCCAGGGGCCCCGCCCCCCAAGAGGACCTCCCCGGGACCTTGGGGACCAGCAGGCTCCCCACATGCACCAGCCCGAAGAGCGCACAGCCGATATCCAGACCAGGAGACTCTGAGGCCAGCACACTGCTCACCCTCAGCCAGTGGATGCAGGGGGACCCCAGTAACACTGAGGGACTGGTCTTGGAGGTCTCTGAGACCAACATCGAGGGTAAGAAAGTGGGTGGGAGGGGAAACAGACCAGAGGGGATGGGCCAAAGGGGAGGAGGGGGGTACACCAGACCATGGAAAGGGGCCCAGGGGGCCTCCAGGGGAGACGTGTAGCCCATTCCCACCCACCCCTCCCACATCCCCACAGGGCATGGAACAACCCAGCACCAGTGACAGGCAGCCGAGGAGGATGGTGGTGAGCAGGCGTGGGAGCAGCAGAGGTCCCAGGTGAGGCACACCAGCAAGTGAGGGGGGAGGGGACACTGGGGGAGGCTGGGCAGGTGACCCAGGGCACACAGTGTGTGGGAGGAGGGGTCCGGGCACAGGGGAACACTGGGGAAGGACACTGGACACCACCCCGAGGAGGGGACCATGATCCCCCCAGCCATGCCATGGGATAGGAGGCAGGCAGCTGGGGTACCTAACCAACCCCTAATGTGTACCCCATCAGGGCAACCCGTTGGGTCCCAGCAAGTTGACCCTGTGCCCCCAGCGCAATGGATGAGGGAGCACTGGGCATGGGCACGGTGCTGGAGGGAGGAACAGGCAGAGGACATAGTCCACTCCATCACCGAGCAGGGCAAGCAGATGATCGCAGCCATCGATCAGATGGTGGCGGCTACGGAAAGTGCCTTGCAACAAGCAGAGGCAAGGGACCAGAGGCTGCAGGCAGAGGTGTGACTGGAATGGAGGCGGGAGCGCCGGGAGCACAGCAGGCAGGTGAAGGTGATTGGGCGGCTGGACCAGGCCATAGACAGGATGGTGAGGGAGTATTCGGCCAAGATGGACCAGTCCCACAACACTGGCACCTCGCTGCTGCTGAACGCGGGGACCATGAGTGTGTACGTGATGGAAGCCACCCTTCCAGTCAACCTGCCTGCCCCAGCCCTGATGCCAGGCCCCTTGATGCCCCCACTGCCTCCACCACTGCCCCAGCTGCAAGCATGCCAGATGGGCCTGAACATCCAGCTACCTGTCCCTGTAGGCCTCCGGAGGGAGCAGCCACCCAGGGGGGCCCCTCCGGCCCTAGGTCTGCCCGCCTTCCCACCACTGCCTGCCCCTCAGGACACCGAGGCCTCCCAGGACAATGTTGAGGACATGGACAGTGGGGGGGAGGGGAGTTCCCAGAGCCCCATGGCGCCCACAGGGCGGCCACGATGGAGGTCCCGGAGTCATGTAGGTTGTGGGGGAAGGAGGGGAAGGGGGTGAGCAGCCTGAGGGAGGGGTACATGGCACTGGGAGAAGGATGGTGATGGTGGGGGCACCTGTATGTGGTGGTCACAATAAATTAACAGGCACCACAGTTGCTTCCGTGGTTCTGTTCATGGGCCTGGGGTTGGGGATGGGTGGGCATTGAGGAGCATGGCCAGAGTGCTGGTGGGGGCCCCGGGGAGGTGGAGATGGGGGTACATGACCTCACTCCTTGGCCTCCCAGCTGATCCGCCTAGCCAGGGCTGCACAGATGCGCTTTGCTTACTGGTACTCACGCAGGTTCTCAGCGTTCACATAAAGAAGCACGAGGCTGGGAGGGCTCCAGGGCATGGGGTAGCCAAGGGCATCCCCATCGGTCTCGCACATGTTGTGGAGAACACAGCAGGCCCCTATCACCAGGGCCGAGGTCTCCACTGTGTAGTCCAGCCAGCCCGTGTGGCTCCTCCAGCACTGCTTGAGGGCCCCGAAAGCCCTCTCGACCACGGTCCTGCTTACACAAAGATGGGTATTGGTACACCTTCATCAGCCACTGGGTGAGTGGATAGGCCAGGTCCCCCAGGATGCAGGGGGGCATCAGCACCCCCTCAATCCGGGTCATCCCTATGTCTGCGAACTCCCTGTGGTACATCCAGGCATAGAAGGGGGAGATGGTCATGATCCGGGCATCATGGCTGCTCCCAGAGTGGCCTGTGTAGATGTCTATGAACTGCCCCCGGTGGTCCATGACCGCCTGCAGCTGCAGGGAGTGGTACACATGTCGGTTGACATATTCCGCGGCCTCTCCATCGGATGGGTGGAGGATCTCAATGTGGGTGCTGTCCACGGCACCCATGCAGTTGGGGAACCTTCCAGATGTGATGCTGGCCATCACAGCCTCATGGTCCACCCACCAGCTGGATCTCTTGGTCAAGGAGCACGCCATCCACTGCTTCACAGATGTCTCGCAGCATACCGGTGATGGTGCTCACCCCGACGCTGAAATGCTGCATGATGGACCAGCAGGAGCCAGGTGCTGCTAGTGCCCAGACCCTGATGGACACCTGCTTGACCATGGGGGGGTGTTGCTGCTCCAGCCAGGGTGTTAACAGCTCCGCGAGTCGCAGGAGGGTGCTCCTGTCCATCCAAAAGTGCGCTGTCCAAGAAGTCTCGTCCCACCGAGCCAGCGCCCTGGACTACCACCCCCGTGCTTGCTCCGTGACCCACACCCATCGGGCAATGGGCATAGTGAGCTGGGCAGCATGGCCCATGGTCTCCCTCCACCACTGGAACTGGCCGGCCACCTTGCAGAGCGCTGCGGCCTGCTCTCGGGCACAGAGGAGGTCCTGTCAGGCAGATCTGGACACCCTCTGGGCCCTGACCTGGGCCAGGGAGCTCCTACACCCATGGTGGGCTCTCCAGGCTGTAGCAGTGCTTCTGGCTATGCACAGCCACAGCCAGGCACTCAGGTGCACCTCTGAAGTCTGGATGCGCAAGAGGTCCATGTGCAAGTGGTACGACTCCACGCACACTGCTAGGTGAATCCCTTACTCCCAACTGCCCTAGCTCCATGGTGAACGGTGGCCCTGGTGGGTTGGAGCCTCACCCATTATAGGCTGTTGCCTGTGGTGCCCCACCCCCTATTCGCGACCTGCATACCGGCTGGCGGGTCCCAGATCAGCACTGCTTCTTCCTCCCCAGCCAGCTGGGGTGGCTAGTGCAGGGCAACAGGGGCGGGGCGGCAGTGGGCTACCCCCTGCAGCACCTGTGGTGCCTGCACAGGGCCTGGCACATGGTCCAGCCTGCACCCAGGCATGTGTGGGCTGTACCTGCATTCCTGCTGTCATCACCTCCCGCCTCTTGGTGTTTTGGCTGCCTGTTGTCCTCGCTGCCCTGATATGTGTGTAGGATGTCCTGTATGTGAGCTAGGTTCCATCAGGTGGGCTGGGTCCGCATCCCACGCCTTGCTCATTAGCCGGGCAATGTTGCAGCCTGTGGCCTTATCGCTTGGCCTTGGAAATCCCCTGCTTCCCCTCCCGTCACTCCATGGATTTGGTGGCCCCTCTTTCCTTACAGTTAGTATCATGCATATGCTGGACCATGGCTGGCAGGGTTTCCCTGGGGCTCGCAGGCCCCAACACCTCTGGGGCCCCCCATAGCTGGACCTCCCACGAGACCATGGTCCTGTGTGACCTGTGGCATTCCCCGGCCATGCAATTGCTCCTGAGCTGCCAGGACAGCCTGACAGGTGCCTATGCTAGTCTGAGCTCCGGGCTGCATTACTTCGGCTATGAGGCAAGCACCCGCGATTTCCGACT
Organism: Sphenodon punctatus; assembly: GCA_003113815.1. Lineage (NCBI taxonomy): Eukaryota > Metazoa > Chordata > Lepidosauria > Sphenodontia > Sphenodontidae > Sphenodon > Sphenodon punctatus. Next base: position 2,345,390 of record QEPC01003078.1, on the reverse strand, counting down.
GCACGCTGAGACGCTGGGCCTGCGTCCCTTTCACGATCGGCACATCCCAGAGATGAGGTGCGCGCATGTTGGGTGGTCCACAGCGGAGACCATGTCTGATCTCTCTGTGTGCAGCCTGGCTGCCTACCTAGCCTGTCTGGTGGAGGGGGGCCCTGCCCTGGCCGTGTCCCTTTTTGGCTGTGTTGATGGGGCCTGTGGGTACCTGCAGTCCCGTGGGGCAGTCTATCACCGGCTGTTGGAGCTCAGTCACCTTACATGGCCCCAGCTGCTGACTATGGCTTGTTGGAGCCCACTGGGGTGGAGATGATGGCGCTGGCTGGTGTGTGGTCCTGATCCGATGTCCAGGTGGGGCTCGCCATTCAGGATCCCTTCAAGGCATACTACCTTGTCACCCACCACATGGCAGTGCTGGGCTACCATCAGGGCATGCTCCAGTGGCCCCACTTCATTCATCTGGTGGGACACCCGGCCCTGGGCCCCTTCATGGCCCCTGCAGCTGGCTGTGAGACCCCCTGTGCCTTCCAGACCCTGGTTTCTGGCCCCGCTGTGAGCTCCTGCCTCCTCCCTGATGCTGTGGGTTGCTGCCCGCTCCCTCCATGATGTCCCGGCCTTGCTGCTGTGCTGCCTGTTTCCTGGGGTTCTGCTGCCCTTGCCTGTGGCTCCGCGCCCCCTCCATGGGCCTCCCCTGTCCACCTCTGCAACTGGTGTTCCCCTCCATGGCTGCCTTCTCCTGCAGCCATGTCCTGTTCTCTGAGCCATCACCCAGCACCTTGGGGTGCTGCTAATCTTCCTAGTCTGCCTGCGATCCTTCCTGTGTCCACCCCCCCTTGGGTGACTCTGTGCACGCAGGGGTCTGGGGCCCCCGGACTGCATCTCCCGGCATCCTCCCAGGGTGTGTGTGTATTTGGACTGGCTCTTCGACTCTGGCTCACCTCCATCCCATCCACCACACCCTCACTGGTGCGTGGGGTGCCTGTCTGCCTCCTGGACTGTTCCCGGGCTGCTCCCTATCCATGTGGCCTCTCCCTGTGCCTGTGCTCTGCCCCTGAGGGGTCCCCCCCCATTCCAGGACTGCCTGTGTAGCTGTGGGTGTGCCCATGCAGCCTGTGCTGTTGATGGAGTTCCAGGTGCCCTTCCCCGTGTCCTGCCCTGCTCCTGGGCCACTCCCTGCCTCTTCCCTGTCCCCCCCCATTTGCCCATTGTGCCATGGTTGGTGTCTGTCCCTTCCCTTCCTTTCCCGTGTGGGTGTGTATGCGCCCGGGCGTGTGTTTGTGCTGTGTGTCCCACTGTGCCCTCGTTGTCTCTGTGCCTGTTATGTGTGCTGCCTCTGCGGCTCTTCTTCCTCCTCCCCCTCCCTTCCCATTTCCTTTGTGTTGGCATTTCCTTTTGGCGCTTCTGGCTTTGTTTGCCCTCAGTCAGCCATTTCAGTCTCCCACCCCTCCCTGGTGCCTTCTGGGTGTTTTGACCACAGCCGGGAATCAGCGTCACATCTGTTGCACTGCCCCAGGCCGTGGTCTGTCACGCTGATTCCCTGCCATGGTCCCGCTCCCATCACGTCTGTTCGGGACCTTCCTGGACCATGGGGAGTGGTTGTTTAGCTCACCACTGCTGGAAATCCACTGTGGTGAATCGGGGGGCCGTAACATCTGAGATCACCCATATATTTGGAAATAATCAATTTTAATATGCAAAACATGAAACTTTTACTAAATGTTATACTTCATAATATAGGAATACTGCTGATCAGGGAAGGAATTTGCGATTTCACTCACGTCACCCAATGCAAAAGCATATTGCACACAAAAGAGATTGGGGTCTAAGTGGCTTCATACTCCAGCAAAAATAATGGGGCACAGAAACTATAAACTAATAACATGTGCAATAAGAAAAATAAATGAACATTAATAGCTAAGATAAAAAGGAAACAATAAAAAATTTACAACAGGAAAGCTATACATTACATAATACCAGATGTTGCATTTTGAGACTTACACAGTTGTACAATTACAGAAAATGATTGAGGCACAGTCAGTACATGCAAAGACTCCACACTAAGCACATAGGTTTTTCTGTCTTTTTCTCAGCCACATATGTCTCATGATGAGCTCTTTTTATCATGAAATATAGCTTTTATGGACCTACTGCTTCTCCCTCAGAAGAAAGAAGTTACTTCTGCTGGGTAAAGCACTGTGGGTCTAATGCATAGTTAGCAGACAAAGAAGATCATATAACCTTTCCTTGATTCTTATTGTTTTTAACAAACCCTTGAAATTAAATATCATTTACTCAAGTGTTAGCAGTTCTGTTTAGGTTACCTCCAATTCTCCACAAGACCAGAATTGGGGTGGGGGTGGGGGGTCACCACTAATCTGGTATTAGGGAGAGCTTGTTTCAAGGACAGGCACTCTTAGGAAACAATAGAAAGTGTTAACACTTCCCTCAAGTATTAAAAGTTATGTTACACATTTATCTTATATGCACTCACAAAAAAGAACTTGGAAAGCTGAATGATGTAAAGGGTAACTATGTCACATCTCGAATTCTCTTCACAAGACATGTAGCCTACCCAGTCAACCAAATTCAGTTTATTTTCCATGCAATTCATTTTACTGCAAAATTATGACCATGCATGATATCATTTTTATACCATATTGCTGCATGTGGTCTCAAAGGCCCGATACCTGAGTGGTGCATCTTTTAAAAATGCAAAACCCACTGTTAGTATGCAGAAAAAAATCAATACTGACAGTTTTGTCATATCATAATTGCTGTATCAATATAACATAACTCTGATGCTGGAAATTGTAAGTTATTACTTTGGGGTGTAAAAGACCCTCAGTGCATCTGCACAAAAAACATAATGTGTAGAAAAACAAAACAAATGCTAAAAGGTTGTCCTGATTGTAGTCTGAGAATATTTGAAGACCGAACAAGCTCTAGTTTCAGCATCATGCTGCTTTTTAAAAATATATATATATATATATATATATATATATATATATATATATATATATATATATATATATATTATGTGTTTAGGGCCATATAACTCCCCCTTGTGTTGGATTCATTTGTTTTATTTATTTATTTTTACATTTTTACCCTTCCCTTCTCTGGAGACTCAGGGCAGCTCACATTAAAATTAAAAAATCATAAAATCCCTTAGAGCCCCATCATCTCACACATCACATCACCCACCTGGCCCTTTACCATCACCTGCCACCCACCAATCCTTCCCCAAACCCCTCTACCCAATTCCACTGAACCCTATTCCTGCTGTTGTGGATTTTCAGGCTGAAATGAGAGGAGGCTGCAACAGGAAAGTTCAATCAGGTTTATTCAGATACACAGCTGTGGGACACACTGGTATTTCTACCAATGGACAACGGCTCTCAGCGGAAAGCTTCCTTATATACACAGTGTTAAACAAGCAACCATGCGTGGTTCGATCATGCTGGTATAGATAATCATATCTGATGGAAAAATACTTCTTGAAAAGGCAGAAATTGGGTTGCTGATGCAAGCAAGTTCAGTTCCTCTGAATTAGGGATAAGGGGGCCCAAGGGTGCAGCGGGATATCTGTCAGGAAATGTAGCTAACCACAAAACCCACATACACAGGAAACTTCAGTATTGGTGCTAACTATAGCTCATGAAGCTTTAGCAAACCAGCTGAGGCAGACATGCAACTTTCTTGCAAAGCAATACGCTCTGGCCTAAAAGTTTTGTCAAGGAGCTATATTGGAATTCTTCCATAATTCCCCACTTTTGAGGCTTGGAGGAAACGATCAGGCCTCAACCATCAAAGGGGTCTTAAAACGGGCCTGCTCATCAATAAGCTTGCGAACCTGAATGTTCCTGTTGAGGGCGGAAGTATCCCTGGTACATTTGTTAATTAGGCAAAGCACAAGCTTGAATACAATGTACACTAATACAAACAATAAAAGAAAGGCCACAACCCCGTACAGTATGCGCTTGACAAAAGCTGGAATGTTGGGAAACAGACCCTCAAGCCAAGAGAAGGGACCCCATCCACCTCCCATTCACCAGAGGGAACCCAGGTTGAGTTAGAATGTAGTTCCTTAACTGCTTGTCGGATTTGGCCAATAACAAGGTGCAGGTTTTTGGCATTATCAGGAATATAAGTACAGCTTTCAGTGTTTATGAGAGCACAGACACCTCCTTTGGCTGCTAACATTATATCTAAAGCTATACGATTTTGTAGGGCTACTTCTCTAAGGGCCACCATTTCTTCTGTGACATTTTCAAAGCTGCTGGCCGTGACATTTGCTGCCTTTTCAAAACTAGTAGCGACGCAGTTAAGGCGTCGAAGGCCTAGGGCTGTGCTGAATGCACCCATACCCCAAAGAGACAGTACTGTAGTTAAACGGCCCTCGATATCACTGACAACCGTTCGTTTAGAGCAAGTGCGTAATCTGGTGTCGCCCACATTCAGAGAACTTTGCAGTCCCCTTATAGGGGCCGCGTCCAGGATACGGATGGCTGGGAGAACAAACCCTATATAGCAGCTACCTCCCCAGTTGGCAGGCAACCATTTGCGAGCTGTGTGACCACAGATTTAATATGTTCCCACTCAGGTGCGCATCCCGTTCTTAGAGAAATCACAGGGAGATGAAAAATAAAGGGTAACATTCTGAATAACTGCATTACATGCGCATGATAAAGTGTAGTCACAGGTGCTATTTCTCATGAAGTGGGGGCCGTTGTTGGTGTAGCAAAGTAATCCCTTCTGAGTGACAGATACTATGAGGGGAGGAGGCAGAGATTCGGGGAGCTGTTTTGTCCACCATTTGTTTGAGGTGGAATTAATCGCCCTACAAAGGGGAATGGGTGTTCTAAGATGAGGGCATAGATCTTCCCAGTCGAGGGGGATGCTAATTAAAGGAATTCCTCCCTTAGTGCTCAGGGGAAGATGCGCACATACCCAACAATTAGTATGGTTCTGGACTGCTGCTGTAACAATGGCAGTAGTTAGATAAGAGTTCTGGTGAAGGGCTACCATAGGGTCAAGGAGGAGGAGGAGGGTCAGTACGCCGGCAGTGAGAAGCATGGATCCATGCATTTTACCCTCTACCTTAACAGCCGTATGAGTAGTCAGAAGGACCAAGTGGGGTCCTCTCCAGCGGGGTGCCAAACAATTTTTGCGGCGGAATTCCTTAATGAGAACCCAGTCAGCAGGTTTAAAAGAATGGCAGGCTGCTGAGACTGGGGGAGTAAAAGCGGCTCTGGCTCTTTGTTTTGAGGCCTGTAGGGCTCTAGATAAGGAAAAAACATAGTTAGCAATGCTGTCAGAGAGGCCTTCCCGTCGGGCCACCTGTGACTCTATTCCCACCCGCATGGGTCTACCCATTACAAGTTCAAAAGGGGACATGCCATGCTCGTGGTTTGGGTTTGAGCGGGTGGCCATGAGTACTAGTGGAAGGGCCTGCAGCCAGGGAATCCCGGTATCTAATACCACCTTTGACAATCTGTTTTTAAGGTCAGAGTTTTTGCATTCGACCTGGCCACTGCTTTGTGAATGATATGGTGTGTGGAAAAAGAGGTTAACCCCTAGGGATTTACACAGAGTTTTGGTTAACTCGGCTGTGAAGTGGGAGCCCTGGTCACAGTCAATGGAGAGCGGCACCCAAAAACGCGGGATGAAGTCTTTAAGGAGATGTTTGGCCACCATGATGGCGTCAGCTCTCCTGCAAGGGAAAGCTTTGGTCAAGCCTGAAAAGAGACACAGTACAACTAGCATATGTCTGAACCCCTGTGAGGGGGGGAGATTAGCCAAGTCGATTTGGAGATGAAGAATTGGGCCTTCTGCCCATGGACGCATGGAGCTACGAACAGGAGTGGTCTTGGTGATGTTGCAGCATTGGCAGGTTGAACAGGAACGTGTTAATTGACGGGCCTCTGTGGTGACAAAGGGTGCAAACCAGTGCTCTGAGATCATAGATGCGATCCCCTCCTTTGTTTGTGTGGGAACGAAGATGAGCCACACGAACCAAATGCTGTAACAGGGCTCTGGGGGCAATTGGATGACCATCAGGATGGCACAGGATACCAGAACTGTCAGGGGTGCAGCTGGCCCGAGACCAAATTGTTCGCTCCGAGGGATGTGCCGTGGTTTGGAAGTCCAGGTGGTCAGTCACATCGGGGGAGCCAGGAAGTGGAGCTGAAAGAGATACTGTAATAACAAGCTGAGCTGGGGGTCCTCATTGTGCTGCTCGTTGTGCAGCTTTATCAGCATGATCGTTACTGAGTGCCTCAGGAATGGCAGCTCTGATATGGGCCCGAACATGAACAATCACCAGAGACAAGGGCAGGAGCAAGGCAATCAAAAGTTCAGAAATGAATGGAGCATGAGAGATGGGGGAGCCTGAAGAGGTTAAAAATCCATGCTCCCGCCAAATGATGCCAAAAGAGTGACAAATGCCAAAGGCATAGTGGGAGTCAGTATAAATATTGGCAGACTGGCCCTTTGCTAAAGTACAGGCTCAAGTAAGGGCAACAAGCTCAGCAGGCTGGGCACTACAAAGGGTAGGAAGGGAGAATGCTTCAAGGGTTTCAAACTGAGTGCAAACAGAGTAGCCCACAGAAAGGTGGGTGCCAGCGCGAACACAGGAACCATCAACAAACAATGACAAGGAGGGGTTTTGTAGGGGTGTGTCAGAAAGATTGGGGTGGAGACAGGTAATCTGGTCCAGGAGGGAAAGACAGTCATGAGACAAACAATCAGGAGTTCCTTCAAGAGGAGTGGGGAGAAGAGAGGCAGGATTGAGGGGTGGAACACGAAGTAGGGTAATATTATCAGCAGACAGCAAAACAAGCTCATATTTAGTAAGACGGGAATGGGACAAAAATTTAGTTTTACCCTGATTAAGGAGAGCATATACAGAGTGTGGAACAGCAACAGTAAGGCGGTGGCCAAGGACAAGGGAAGCTGATTTTTGCACACATTCAGCTGCTGCTGCCACCGCTCGGAGACAACGAGGGTGTCCCTGGGCAACGGTGTCAAGATGAGCTGAGTAATAAGCCACAGGGAGGTGGAAGCCTGTAAATTCTTGAGTAAGAACTCCTAAAGCAAACCCCTCTGACTCATGACAAAATAAAGTGAAGGGTTTATTATAGTCAGGA
>QEPC01003078.1:2318371-2336339 GCA_003113815.1 Sphenodon punctatus | reverse complement strand
TTCTCCTCTAAATTACCCCGAAGATGTTCGAGGACCGGGAAGGAGAAAGACCCTTCGAGAGGGAATTGCAATTCCGGATTGTCAAGGGTATAAAGGTTCCACCTAGTTACCCATTTTACTGCCACAGGTCCATATTTATTTAACATGTACTTAATTGGAGTGTCCCCCAGGGGTAATTTGGAGGCAGTTGAACCCATTTTAATTCTAGTTCTCAAATTTGTTTCACAGAGTTGATTTACTAAGACCACAGATAACAAATTGTACGGGGGGAGACAGACAGAGGAGGCAAAGGAATACCGGCAGGGAGCGATGAACCATCTGTTAATTAACAAGTAATCAACAACTCATGGTGTTCACACTACCCTGCATACCTGGGACGGGTGAGGAAAACAGACACACATTTTACAAAATACAAACTGACAAGACCTTACAAATGAACACAAGAGGATCCTCTGAAGTCCCATAAGTCCCAGAATTTGACTGGAAACAACGGATCTATAGAGACTCAGGTTGGAAGAAATTAGGTATTTACAAACACTCTCATACATTCACACAGGGGGAAGGAGGTCCATTTCCTTACACAGTGCCAAAAGCAACTAACTGCAGGATGTGGCTCATACAGGGAAAGGAAAGGATTTATACAATCACACCCATGGGGTACATGAGGTTCCACCAAGCCCCCTTGCAATAGAAACCAACCATGTAGGATGGCCTCTGGGCAGCTGAACTTGGCTTAAGTCTCAGACTTGGACCACGGTTATTAACATTCACACATTTATTTCAAAATATACCAGACAAAACATACACCAGACAAGACATAAACACTAATCGACAAACCTAAAACAAATTTCTGATTCAGACAAGGCGGAGTCGGTGTTTTAAAACTGAGTTCCATCAAACAGGGCCCCTATTTCACTCCCTAATTGACCACCAGGGTATTAGGGCAATTATCAGAATGGGGCTCGGTTGTTAGCCGAGGTCCACCGTGAGCGAGGTGTCCCCCACTACCAGAACAGCACAGCACTTACCGCAGGAGTCCGTTGGATTCCTACGTTCCTCTCATCCCACTTCTGACACCAGAATTGTCGTGGATTTTCAGGCTGAAATGAGAGGAAACTGCAACAGGAACGTTAAATCAGGTTTATTCAGATACACAGCTGTGGGACACACCGGTATTTCTACCAATGGACAATGGCTCTCAGCAGAATGTTTCCTTATATACACAGTGTTAAACAAGCAACCATACGTGGTTCGATCATGCTGGTATTAGATAACCATATCTGACAGAAAAATACTTCTTGAAAAGGCAGAAATTGGTTTGCTGACACAAGCAAGTTCAGTTCCTCTGAATTAGGGATAAGGGGGCCCAAGGGTGCAGCGGGATATCTGTCAGGAAATGTAGCTAACCACAAAACCCACATACACAGGAAACTTCAGTATTGGTGCTAACTATAGCTCATGAAGCTTTAGCAAACCAGCTGAGGCAGACATGCACCTTTCTTGCAAAGCAATAATCTCTGGCCTAAAAGTTTGGTCAAGGAGCCATATTGGGATTCTTCCATACTGCCTGCCAAATGCCCATCTTATATCTCCTCCGAAATATGAACAGGCTCAAGTTTTGGTGGACCTCCATGGGGAGGGAGTTCCATAACTGTGTGGCAGCAACCATCTGAGAACAACCCCCTGTGCACCCTTGATCTAACAACTTAATTGACAGTTGGCACTCACAAGAGGGTGCAAAAGGGCTCCCTCGTCCGACCTCAGAGGCCACAATGGGATATAGGGGAAGAGGTGGTCTTTCAGATACCTGGGGCCCAGGCCATTTAGGGCTTTAGGGTTAAGGACAGCACCTTGAATTTTGCCCAGTGCAGACTCCACATCACTGGCGTAATGTACTCTCAGTGACTCATCCAGGCAGAAGGCAGGCCATGGCATCCTGCACCAACTGCAGCTTCAGAACAATCTTCAAGGGCAGCCTTACTTAGGCCGCTTTTAGATGAGCAGTCTGGGAAGTGCGTTCTTCAATGTGCCTGGAGGAAAAGACATGTGGGGTGAGTTTACACGCACCGGAAGTGGCCACCCGCCATAGGAATACGTGGTGTGCAGGGCCTCTTTAAAAATGGATTCTGAAAACCCCAATATCGAGGTTTCCAAAATGTGTCTTCAAAGAGGCCACAGGAGGCCGCACACACCACCGATTCCTATGGCAGGTGGCCACTTCCATTGAGTGCAAACATATCCCACATGGCTTTTCCTCCCTGTGCGTTGAAGAACAAGCTTCCCAGGCAATTAGTCTAAAAGCGGCCTTAGAGTGTATGCATGAAGAACCAAGTGGTACCAGTTACCTAAAAAAAAAAATTACACTTTTTTACCCCTTTCACTTTTGAGAAATGTCAGGGACCATTGCAGTATTAAAAAGCTAAATAATGAAGTTTTACTGTCAGATACTGTGGTATGAGGTCTCTTAGCACTTCTTTGAGATAACTTGCTTCACTATTTTGTCTTCATCACTCCAATAATGTAGTAACTTACAATGATAAAAAAATAACACCATACCATATCATTTATTCTTAATATATGGAAACATTATTTTTTTTCTCTTTCCCTAGCCCTGAGCACTTTATAAAATTAAAGTATACAGCATATTTATGATTAAGTCTGAAACTTGGTCTTCAGAAAACTTAGGAATTCACTGAAGATTCGGGTAGTCTGTTCCAAAAGTCAGAATTTCCAAGGACCAAGACCATTCCTTGGAAAACTTCTGAAAACTTTGGAAGCCACTGTGCACATGGATGGACAGTTGAGCTTCTTCTGGAAATGAACTTGGTGCCATATTTAGTAGGAGGGGGTATGGGAACGGACAGTTGTGTGATGGTAAGCCAGATGGCAAGTTTTAATTGGCTGACAAGGCAAAATAAAAGAGGGTGAAGCCATTTTCCATTATCTTTAGTGAACTTGGCTGTGTGCTACAGTGCTGGATCTGCAAATAATTGACTGGGGGGTATCTGGCTTGGCCTGGCCCTGGCCTGGCATGGTATCATTTGCCCTGTCTTGTCCATAGGGCCAATGCTGGGGGATGGGGGTTATTTTTTAGAGGTGTGCACCTGGGGCCCATGTTGTTTTCATTTTTTCATTTTCGTTATTTAAATCTGTCATTTTTGTTGTCATAAATATCAAATTTTCGTTTTTGTTGTGCTTTCGTTTTTGTTTTCCATTGGTTTCAATTGAAAACACATTTTTGGCTGTACCTTTTTTATTTTTCATTGTATTTGGATAACTCTTGGACAGATTGTACCTCCAATGGAAGGCATTAATTGTGCCAACTTACAAAAATATTGGATAAAGGAATCCAATTTTATAGCTCAAAGAGACAAAGTAGTGTAGAGATATCTTTTATTGGACCAACTTAGGTTGGTGGAGGTTTGCAAGCTTTCGGACCTCAGGATCCTTCGTCAGGCAAGTCAGAAATCCAAGCTGTACTAATAATGAAAACGACATGCACACCCCTATTATTTTTACCTTTACCATGCCATGCTTTAAAAAATAATAATTGGGTGCCACTTTGCTTCTGCCTGCTTTTTGGCTGGTACTTTGCACTATGAGATCAGAGAGATCTTGCTGTCTGGCTCCACTTCCCCTTGCCTGGTCTGTTGAAGTTAACAGTGCCACCATACAAATGCCATGCCAAGAGGGTGCCCCTGGGGGGAGGGTGTGTGTGAATGTCTGGTTTCTTTCTTGTGGGTGTTATAATTTTATCTGCTGGGATGGCTGGTTTTTGGTGGTATTTGTTTCTCCACACAGTGACACACTCTTTTGAGGAGTTGTGTGTGTTGTCTTCTATCTTTTATTACCAAGGCTGTGACTGCCACATGGCACAGCAGAGCCTAATTGTAAAGTGTAACTTCTCCTGTTCTGCCAGTTGCTTTGCACCATGAGGTGAGAGGGATCTCTCTGCCTGGCTCCACTTCCCCTTGCCAGGTCTGTTCAAGTTACAAGTGCCACACTAGTACCAATATCATGCCTTTTTAAAATATAAGAGGGTGTTCCTGGGGATGTGTGATTGAATGTCTGGCTTCTTAATTTTGTCTGCTGGGTTGAGGGATCTCTCTGCTTGGCTCCATTTCCCCTTGCCTGGTCTGTTCAAGTTACTAATGCCATGCCTTTTTTAAAAATAAGAGGGTGCACTTGGAGTGTGTGTGTGAATTTCTTAATTGTATCTGCTGGACTGGCTTTTGGTGGGATTTATTTCTCCATGCAGTTGTGCACTCTTTTGCAGGGCTGTGTGTGTTGGCTTCTTTCTTTTTAACCAAGGCTGTGACTGCCGCACGGCACACCAAAGCCTAATTCTAAAGTGTAATTTGTACTGTTCTGCCAGCTCCTTGGCACCATGAGGCCATTTCAGTGGAGGAAGGAATTAGGGAGCATAACATCACACTGCCCCTACTCAGAGTGGGAGTAGTGCATGCATTTCTTTCTCAGCTGCTCGCTACTACTGGGTGCCCCATTTCAGAGGAGGGAGGAGTTTTTAAGTAGTATTAGCACAAGTTGTTGTCCATGCTATAACTGCTATTGATTCTTCAATTTTAGGTTCGGGTATTCAACTACTCACCTATCTCAAACCAGCTTTACTTGTTATAATGTTGATTATTTTATAATAGGAAATACATGACAATTGGTATTTTCAGACATGATGGGGCCTATATTGGGATCATCCTTTGATCCCCCGCTGGGATCAAACCGGCACGTCCAACAGACCTGCCAGCTGATCCTGGTGGGGAATCGGGGAGGGGTGGGGCCGTGTGGCACAACATGTGACCACACACACACCCACGTTCCCTCGCCACCCTTCCTCCTGGGAGACGGGCGGGCGCCGTGGGCAATTCAGCCGTAGTGCCCGCCCGTAGTGACTACAGCCCAGAATCCCACCGCTGATTCCAGACCATGGCAGGGGGACAGACATGATGATCCCCTTGCTCACGGGGGGGGGGGGAATTGCATTTACCATGCAATCGGGGATGCTCCGGGCAGGACCTCCGTTTACGTGGTGAATGTGATTCCCCCCCGTGATTCATGGGGGTGACCATCTGGGGAGGAACTTCCGTTCCCCCCATCAGACATTACGAGATCATGATCACCATGTGGGGATCCACTGTGGTTGATCGTGATCTTGAAACGTCTGAAAATACCCATAGTCTCATCACCCACTGCCTCTGCCCAGAGTGTCTTTGCAAGCTGCATTTCTTGGCTGGATGCTCCTAGGTGCCCTATGGTGACTAATAGAGGGGGGGAGGGGGAGGAATAAGAGGAATAAGTAGGTACCATATCCAAGATCACCCACTGTCCCTGCCAAGTATGGCAGTACTTAGTAGTACTAACTTAATTGCATGTGCATTTCTCTGCTGCCTGCTGCTGCTGGGTGCTCTATTTCAGAAGAGGAAGGAGTTTTTAAGTAGCATATGTCTCATCAGATCACTCACTGCCCCTTCCCAGAGTGGGCAACAGAGGGTCAGAAGAGAGTTGGGGGGGGGGGGAATGTCAAACCTACAGCAGGGGCCATGGTAGCTGTCCCTCAGCCTCAAAACCCTAGACAACCAAAGTAAGTCCCACCCATCAGGCAGAATGCAAAATCCCCCTCCCCGCCCATACACACCTTTTTTGGCTGGTTTATCACAGGCCAAATAACAATTGATATTCGGTTAGTGTTTGGTGGATTACCCGGTTGAAACAGGATTATCAATTACTGTAATACCACATATTACCATTTACAACATAATTGTTTGGCCATAATTCCTTTCCTGTTTATTCCCTTCTTCCCCCTGCCCCAGATATTTTAGAGTAGTAACATTCGGTAACACAGTAAGACAGTAATTTGGAAAACTGGTTAACTTTTGTGGTATTATCTGGTAATCTCAGACAGTCAGAATGTCAGCTATTGGGCATTTTTGGATGTTGCTGCTTTTCCTCAGACTTCACCCCTGACTGGAAGTCACCTGGGCACCATTGTGAACAGTGCCAACGTGCAACTTCTGGATGATTTAAGCCCCAGACTTCCAGGTGACTTCTGGTCAGGGGGTGAGCATCTTAATCCCTCCTGTGGAAGTTTTCCAATCCTGGACTTTTGAAAAAACAGCAGTGTTTAAAAACACCCATTATACAAGGAGATATATCTGTTCCATGTTGTTTAAAATCTCACAAGACCCCTAGAAATTGTGAAAGCCATTAAAATCACCAGCATACATGGCAAGATACCGGAGTAATGGTAGTACAGAAGCAAGCCACAATTGAATAAGGGGCTTGTAAACAGCCATTATAAACTGATTGCTCCTTATGCTGTCAGATGGTAATTTCAGATGGGACGGGCTGTTCGGCCATTCAGATGTGATGGGACGTTTCAGATCCCGGACAGGAATCATTCCAGTTGTCCTTTAGACGTGCCGGCCTGATTCCTAGTGGTGATTGGGGAGGGGGAGGGACTGCAGGGCGCGATGTGCGGCCGCACAGACACGCCCCCCCACGCTCCCCCAGCCGGCCACCCACCAGGAGACAGGCGAGTGCAGTGGTCAATCCAGCCGCTGCGTCTGATCCTGTCCTGTGGTCGGGGCCATGATCCAGGCCGGCTGAACGTAACAGACGTTACTTTCGGCTGATCCCGGATCGTGGCCACCATAATCATGGTTGGGGCCTGATCCCATCACGATTCTGGACCTCCGGCCGGCCAGAGGTCCAGAATTGTGGTCAGTGTTATTCCTGATGGAGATTTACTGGGGTGAACATCTGGCGGAACTCACAACAGACATTACGGGAATCACGGCCACTTCAGGGGATCCACTGTGGTTGACCATGATCTCGTAACATCTGAAATTACCCAGAGTAACCCGATAATAGGCTACCCACATTAACATCCAGTTTAGCTGTGTAAGTGGTTGTCCATAGTATTCATCCATACAATATTTTTTTTAATGTATTTGGATTTTTATCCCACCCTTATTCTTACATACATAAACTTACTAATTCACTTAAATACATTTATTTATTTATTTATTTATTTATTTATAAATAAATAAATATTTTTTAGCCACCCCCCTCATCTCGGGGCAGCTTACAACAATACAATAAAACAATAAAATTCATAAAAATCAATATTTAAAAAAGACAACCTCATCAATAAATTTAAAAACAATCCCCATATCCACACCCACACCCACATCCACCATACCCACAACTACCCAACCCTTCCCTCCTCCCCTCCGATGGCCTGAGTGAACAGCCAGGTCTTGCAGGCTGGAAGGAATGCCAGCAGACCTCAGGCCAGGCGAGCTTCCACTGGGAGGGAGATCCAAAGTCACAGCCCAGCCACCGAGAACGCCCTCTCCATTGTAGTTCCCCGGCTCACCTGGGGGACCTCCAAGAAGGCACCCCCAGTGGACTGAAGGGATCTCTCTGAGGCACGGAAAGTGAGGCAGTTCCCGAGGTATGAGGGGCCCAGATCATGCAGAGCTTTCTAGATCAATACCAACACCTTGAATCTGGCTTGGTACACTATAGGCAGCCAGTGCACAGCACAGAGCACTGGTGTTATGTGCTCCTGTTGCCCAGTTCCCATAAGTAGATGGGCCGCCGCATTCTGCACCAGCTGCAGCCTCTGAACCAGAAACAAGGGAAAGCCCACATAGAGCGTGTTGCAGTAGTCCAGCCTCGAGGTGATGAAGGCATGGATAAGGGTGGCCAGGTCGGGCCTGGAAATGTATGGGCACAGCCTCTGTACCAGATACAGCTGGCGGAAAGCAGTCTTAGCCACCGCCTCCACCTGCTGATCCAGACAGAGACCCGAGTCCAACACCACCCCCAGACTACAAACCTGCTGGGCAACAGGAGGATGGACCTCCCCCCCCCTACAAGGGGGGCCAGAACCTCCCCCGCCCTCACCACCACCATCATCTCCATCTTATCGGGATTTAGTTTCAGTCTGCTCTGCCTCATCCAATCAGCCACGGCCTCCAAACATTGGGAAAACAATGAGATTGCAGGACCTGGTTCAATTGAAAATGAGAGGTACAGCTGAGTATCATCAGCATATTGGTGACATCGCACCCAGAACCCTCTCATGATCTCCCCCAGGGGCTGCATAACAATAATGGAGACAGGATCAACCCTTGCAGAATGCCTCAGGATAAGGCCTGGGGACTTGATGTTTCAGCCCCCAGCACCACCCGCTGGCTTCTCCCTGAGAGGAATGAGCAGAACCACCCAAGGACAGTCCCGTCCAGACCCCCCCAGGTCTCGCAACTGTCTCAACAGCAGCCCATGGTCCACGGTGTCAAAAGCGGCTGAGAGATCTAGCAGGATCAGAAATGTTGAACATCCTGCGTCAATCACATGGTGGAGATCGTCCACCAAGGTCACCAGCGCCGATTCAATACCATAGCCAGGGCGAAAAGGGTCAAGGAAACTGAAGTTGTCCAAATGCACTTGGAGGTGCAGGGCCACTGTCTGTTCAATAACCGTCCCTAAAAAGGGAAGATTAGAGACAGGGCAGTAGCTAGCGAGTGCGTCCACATCCAAGAATGGCTTCTTCAGCAAGGGGCACACCACAGCCTCCTTGAGACTGGGCGACAACCTCCCCTGCCGAAGGGGAGTAGTTCACTTCTCTCGCCAGCACCATCCCCAGAGTCTCCCTGGAGGCTTTCACCAACCAGGATGGGCACAGATCTAATTCACAACTAGTGACCCTAACAGACCCCAGGACATTCACCGTATTGGTTGGCATCACTTCCTGAAACTCATCCCAGAAAGATCGACCGGACGATGCCTCCATAACCTCATGCTCCTCACCTACTGCTTCCAATCCAGTGTCAAAGTTACTCTGGATCTGAGCATTCTTGTCTGTGAAGTAGGTGGCAAACTCCTCACAGCGGGCCTGGGACAAGTCCCCATCCAGGTGGTGGGAGGCCGGACTGACCAGCCCCCGCACCACCCAGAACAGCTCCACTGGACGTGACTTTGCAGATGCTATGAGGGCAGCAAAGAACTCTTTCTTTGCTGTCCTCACAGCCTCAACATACACACTGACCATGTATATTTATATTATTTGACTGACCATGTATATTTGACCAGCATCCAGCATTATTCCCTTTCTTTGAGCAGCTACATCTTCAGAAAAAACCTGAAAACTTCCTAAAAATTTTTTAAACTGCATAAACTTGTCAGTATGGCGAAATAAAAAAGACAGAGGGCTCCCTAGCAAATCTACCACCAATATATATCATTCTGCAATACTGTGTACTGTAAGATGTTGAGTATTTTTTCATCTTGGTAAGCAAGATTACTTTAAACTTTTTAATATGATTTATTTACTCAATAAAACTGAGCTCAAATGCAATTCCTTGTTTTCAGGAAGGTTCTCTTTTCTTAACTCAGTTTTTGTAAAAACTTAACTTAGGGTATTTTCAAATGTGATGCTACCATGTGTGGCCATGCTTACCCCCATGTGGTCACCCATGGTGGTGTCACATTTGCTCCCACCTGCCAAATGTTTGCTGCGGGCAAGAGCAAATTACTCCCTGAACCGTGGCAGGGTAACTCTGGGTTGTGCGCTGAGCTTCCTGTCAGTGCACATCCTGGAGTTAGCTCTGCCATGGTCTGGGAAAGGCAACTCTCAACCGTGGTGGAGAGGGCCATCTCATTTGTTGTCCCACTCTACTTAACTCCGACCAGTGACCAGAACTTTTTTGGGTGGGCACGGCAGCCTCAAAGGCTACCGCACCCACCCGTCAGGAGGGGGCTGGGTCACGCTGACCAGTGTGGGGGGAGGGGTTCAGGGCCATGTCTGAACATCGCACCGCCCTCTTCCCATCCCCTTCCCATCCCTGGCAGCCAGCACATTTGTTCGGCAGCAGGAGCAGATCCTGCCTGTGGTGAGGGCTCTTACCATGGGCAGGATCAAAGCATGGTGGTGCTCAGCACCATCACATGTAAAAATACCCCAAGTCTTAAAAGATCAGCAGTTATAGTCTTTGTGACTTCCTCTAAATTCAGCCAGAAGTAAACCCCAGGATTCTTCTGGATCTCTAATCATTTTCTAACCTGTAGACTAGATTTGAAGCAATTCACCCGTTCACTGTCTTTCTATGTGTGCCCAAAATTGAACTTTCGGTATCAGTCTGGATTCTTAATCATAAGACCACCCTTTCTCTTCCAGCAACTCCCTTCCTTAATGAGATGGCTATTATGGTAAAAAATCTCAAACATAACTCTAAGTATTCTCTACTGAACACCTTCCATCCTCTTTACTTAAAGAACCAGGAGACTTTTGGAAAAAGTCTATGTGATCAAATAATCGTATTCAGGACATCACGTGTTCTGCTTTCCCCCCCTCCATATACTGCAAACAGAAAAAAAATCAGATTCTGAAAGCAGACTAGATTACTCAAATTAACGAAATATTGAAAATTGTGCCAATTTTGTATGCAAATTCCTATCAATATTAAACCTCTCATATCTTTTTTTTAAAAAACTCACAAAATACCACATGGACTTATCAGAGTCGGGAATTTTCTGCTACCCTGGAGAGTTGTGGTATGGCACTTCATTAACACAAAATATATCCCAGCCACTAATAGTGCCAGAACCTCCTTGACAAGCTTGCAATGCTGTCACACCACTGGCTAGTGTACAGTGCTTCCCATTTAGGGTTGTAATTATGAGCAAAGAGAAGAAGCAATTTCTGTGACAATTTAGGTAAATTTGATTTATTTATTTATTTATATGCCGCCCTTCCCTGAGGCTCAGGGTGGCTTACAATTCATAAAAACTTCACAAGACCCATCCCACAAAACACATCCAATACCACCACCCCACCCAATCCCCTTTCACACCCCACCCCACAACCACCCACCAAACCCCACCCCAATCTCCTATCCCCACCTGCCAAATGCCTTGTAAAATAAAAAAAAGTCTTACACCACCTCCAGAGAATGCTCAGGCTGAAATGAACCTCCAAGGGAAGGGAGTTCCAAAGCAATGGGACAGCAACTGAAAATGCCCCTCTGTGACCCCATTTTAGTAGGGTCCCCATTAGAATATGAACAAGGCTAACAGGCAGTACCTACAGGAGGCACTCCCAGCCGATTACAGGGACTGTGATAAGACATGGAAGGACAGGCAATCTTTCAGATATGTGGGGCCCAGCCCATTTAGGGCTTTAAAGGTCAAAACCAGGGGTTCAGGGTTCAGCCTGTTCGGGTGCTTGGGCCCCCCCAAAACCATTCGGGGTTCGGCCAGAACCGGTTCGGGATGGGCAAAACCATTCGGGTGGGGGGCGGGGGACAGGGGACAGGGGGGAACCTAGTTTCTCCTCCCTCCAGGTTGTGCGGGTGGAAGGGGTGCCGGAGCTCACCTTCCCCCCCCCCGCGCAGCCTACTAAAATTTTTTTTACCCCCCCAACCCAGGGATCGCCCTACCTTGTGGCACCAGGACTCTGGCCGCGGGTCCTGCAGTGGCACTTTGGCATGGGGACAGTTCGGGTTCTGGGGGTTTGCGGATGGACCGAACACCCTGAGTTCAGGCCAAACCCCGAACCCCTGAACTGCATTTTCACATCCCTACCAAACCAGCACCTTGAAATTGTGCCTGGAAGCTATAGGTAGCCAGTGCAGACTTCGGAGCACTGGTGTAATGTGCTTCCGGTGACTTGTAGGTGAGTTGATGCATTATTCACCAGCTGCAGCTTATGAACATCCATCAAGGGCAGCCCCACATAAAGCACACTGCAGTAATCTAAACTTGAGGTGATGAAAGAGTGGATGACAGTGACCAGATCCAAAAGAAAAGGCCAGATCCAAGTCAGAAAGAAAAGGATGGAGTTGGTGAATCTGATTAACCAGTGGGTGCTGGACTCCATCAATATGGCCTACCAATATGAAAACCATCATCCCTCCAGTCTTGTCTGGATTCAGTCTCAATCAGCTAATCCTCATCCAGTCCCCAACAGCAGCCAGGCATTGGGTAAGCACCAAAATGCAAATCTGTGCAAAAATAGCTGTGATTGCAACAGCACAGAATTCACAGACCCTGCTTATGGAGTGGTGAAAGTTATCAAAGTTGTAACTAAAATCAAATATGAGTTGCAGTCTGAAGTGCTATTTAAACTATTTTGACAGTCAGGCCCAGGTGTCTCAAACTGGGCACCTAAAGCTGGACATTTTTGACCTTTTAACCACTCTAACATTGAGTGAAAACAGACATGATACTAACCACCCTTTAACCACCCTTGGTGGTTATATATGCATGTTGCAGGGCTGTATTGGTGCACTATGCAGCCCTGCAACATGCATAAATAACCACCAAGGGTGGTTAAAGGATGGTTAGCGTCATGTCTGTTTTCACCCTTAGTCACACATCTGTGAAAAGGGTCTAGGGGTATACAATTTGTTGTTTTTTTTCAGTTACTAAAGCAAATGGAACCCTATTCATTTTAGTAACTAAAGATATGGAAAAGGACGAATAAGCAAACAATTGTCATTTGCTGGAATCAGTTTTCATTTTTAAAAATTAAAATTAAAAAATAAAACAGAAAAAATTCACTGCCCATGCACAAAATGACTACCGGGGCCGTTCTGGGTATGTGCACCACTTTCAAATATGGTGCCACCACTGCCACTGCCATTTTGAAAGAAGACTTGTATGCACAGACTAGCCCTGGTGGCCATATTGCGCATGCATAGTGATTTTTATTTTTTTTTAAATTGATTTTTTAAAAAAAATCACTACAAATGTGTAAAATGGCCACCACACCATTCTGCATATGCACACCCTTTCTCAAAATGTCACTGATGCTGCAAGTGCCATTTTGGAAACGGGTGCACATGTACAGAATGGTCCGGTGGTCATTTTGCGCATGCACTATGATTTTTTAATTATTAATTTTTATTTTAAAAAACAAATCAACCTTCAACACTCCCCTAAAATGAATGGGTTGTTTAAAAAATAAAATAAATCCGAAACAAAGCGTTTTTTTAAAGTGAAAATGAAAACTAAAACAAGAACAAATGGGTTGCTTTCTGCACACCACTAGACAATGGGTATTTTCAGACGATACGGGGCCCTTTGGCCCCGTACCGCCAGCACCGGCTTCGTTCCCCGCCGGGGTCACCCCGTAACGGCACAACAGACGTGCCGGGGGGATCCCGGCGGGGAAAGTGGGAGGGGCCGGGGCCACGCGGCACAACGTGCGGCCGCACGGCTCCTCCCCCTCCACGCACCCCGCCGCCNGCCGCCGCGTCCGGCCAACCGTGCCACGGCCCGGGATCCCGCCGGGGATCCCGGGCCGTGGCACGCGGCCAGACGTTACTTTTCCTTGGCCACGGCCCGGGGTCCGTTTGACCACGCTTCCCGGGACCTTCCCCCGGCTAGCCCAGGAAGCGTGGTTCAAACGAACCCCATGTGCCGATTGACCGTGGCCAACATCTGGTGCGCCGCAAACAGACGTACGGTACACGGTGACCACAGGTGGGTATTCACCGTGGTTCACCGTGTTACCGTAACATCTGAAATCACCCAGAAATACCACCACACCTCAGAGGAGTCTTATAAATATATATTCAATAGCATTGTGAAGAACTGAGATACTGCATTGATGAAAACTATAGAAAAGCCCATGAAGATTATTATTTTTTTAACTGTGTGTTTTTTCATAGGGTTAACTAATCAACAAGATATTGGGTCAGTTTGAAGGAGAATGCAACATTAGTGAGCATAGTCTATCCAGAGAACTGAATGAACTAGGTTCTTGTGAAAAAATAGTATGTAATCAAGTCTTTAAATTATGGATGAAATGAGTATTAAAACACAAAATCCTCATGAATGTTTCTGAAGTTCCAAGTACTGAGATTGAGGTTTTGGCCACCACTCAGAACTATTACCGAGGACTTGGAAATCAGAAATTGGAACTATGGAACTCGGAAAATCATTGGACTCAGAATCACAGGACTTGGGACTTGGACCCCCTGCCCTTGCCCCCTGCCCCTATGCAAGATCTGTGGTGTGCCCCACAGCACATAGTCCCTGTCAGCAGGCAGATCCACAAGAAACCAGATGCACCCCCAACAAAAACGCACCATAATCAGCAAGTATGCCTGCCTTGTTCCATGCCCTATGCAAGGTCTGCAGTATGGCACTGGTGCCCCAAAACATATAGTCCTAGCTAGCAGGCAGATCCACAAGAAAATAAGCCATATACAAGACCATCCCCTCCAAAAACCACACCCCAGCATTGCAACTGTGCTTGCAATTTGCAAGCTCTGTGGAGCCCCAAAGTACATATAACCAGCAAGTATGCCTCCCTTGCTCCATGCCACTATACAAGGGAAGCCCCCCCCTCCCCCCAAAACCCCGCACCATAACTAAACAGCAAGTTTGCTCCAATGCCACATCTGGGCACATCTTGGATGTAACCCCTCAGTATTGTGGCCGCCCATCTCCTAATGGGGATGGGTTGTCGTGAGCACATTACACCAGTGCTCCATTCTCTGCACTGGCTGCCTATTGTCTTCCAAGCTCGATTCAAGGTGTTAGTGCTGACCTATAAAGCCCTAAATGGCCTGGATCCTGCTTACCTGTGGAACCGCCTCATGCCTTGGCCCATGCAGCGGCCCTTGTGGTCATCTGGGGACGCCTGACTCGAGGTCCCCTGGGTTGCAACAATGGGGAGGGTGTTCTCGGTGACTGCCCCTAGGCTGTGGGATTCCCTCTCGATGGAGGCCCATTTGACCCTGAACCTCCCTTCTTTCTGAAGACAGTGTAAGACCTGACTGTTTCGCAGGCCTTTGGGGAGGGAGAAGGGTAGTGGAGCAGGTGAAGGGTTTTGGTCCGCTTTTTAGTAATTTTATGTTTAAAATATTTAGTTGTAATTTTAATTGTTGATTTTATTGTGATTTTAAAATGTTATGAGCTGCCTCGAGCTGCTGTTGTGCAGGAGGGTGTGGCATAAAATGCCATGAAATAAATAAGTAAATATTGGAAAATCCCACAACATTGCCCTATTCCCAAGCACCCACTTTAAAATATAAAAAGCAGAGTGTTGTAGCAACCCCCAGAATTTCCCCTATGGCCAGCTACAGCAGTGTACACATAGTCAGGTCACCAAAGAGAGTAAATAATAGGGGTGGGACTCCAGGCAAATTATCAGTTACTGGTTTTATCGGTATAGGATTAATCTGATATCGGATATCGGTATATTGGTTTTTTAACATTGCCAATTTTTAACATTTTTAAAATGGCCGCAATGTTAAAACGTTAAAGATCCAAAAAATCAGCAATGTTAAAAAACTGATATACCGATACCGACATTATTGGTATTATTGAATTAATCCAATATTGACAATTATCGGCATTATCGGATTAATCTGATACAGATAGTCCCATCCCTAGTAAATAATGCCCAAACATCCACTTTATTTGCCAATGGCAGCCATTCAAAAACTGTCCTGTGCTTGTCCCCTCCTAACTTGTCCCCACCCCCTATGAAATAAGTCAGTACACTTCATTAGGGATGGGAGAACAGAATGGAGTTTGGAAATTCGGTTCGTTTCAGTTTGGTTTGAAATTCGAGTTCGGAAATTCGGTTCGGTTCGGTTTGAAATTCAAGTTCGGTTCGGAAGTTCGGTTCGGTCGACTGAACAGACCAAGTTGGGTCAAATTCCAAACTTCCGAACCAAGTTCGGCCATTCAAAACCAGGGTTTTTTGGTGTGTGTTGCCACTAGGGATGGGCGAACAGAACGGAGTTCAGAAATTCGGTTTGGTTTGGTTTGGTTTGGTTTGAAATTCGAGTTCATTTCAGAAGTTCAGTTTGGTCCACTGAACAGACCGAGTTCGGTCCGAACTTCCGAACCGCGTTTGCCCATCCCTACACTTCATTTCCCAGCTCACTGAAGGTAAAGTCAGAGGTGGGTTACTCAGGTCACGTCAGGAGTTCTAAGTTCTCTTGTCGCTTGAGCAAAAACATAGCCACAGCAGCACAGAGAAACACTTGATGGATTGTGACCAAGTGCACTGAATACTGGACTTATTCCTTGGAACCCTGGAACTTGGAGGTACCAAACTGACTACCTTGATCCTTGGAAAGTTCTAAATAAGTTTGAAGACGAAGTTCCACCACTAAACACTATGGCTGCAATCCTGAAGCTTGTGGCTATTCTTGACTAAGTGACTTCAGCTGAAATGAGTACTTGCAAAAATAGGTGTTTTGTTGAATTTCCAGTACCTGAATCAACTCAACAGCATCAGGTACCAATTGGTACCAGATTTCAACCTAATTGGGGTACCCAACGTCCCAGAAATTCACTTCCGGTCCTGGAATGTCGACTTCCATTACTCACTTTTTGACTTCTGTATTGTTTTGGTTTTTTACTTCCGATAATTTTTTTGTGGTTTTCTGACCCAGAATATTGACTTCTGGTACCGATTTTTTGACTTCCAGTACCAGATATATTTTTTTTCACTATCAGCTTTTCAGTTTTCCATCCCGATATACTGGTGGGTATACAGAAAATTGAAAAACAGTACTGAAAATTACTAATTTTTCTGGTGTCCAGGTACCTGGTCGATAATCAAGTAGCCCATTGAGTGCCCAACACAGTACACAAAAATACAGGTATTACCTGCAGCTAGCAAATCAGATACCCATTTCAGTTCAAATTGTGACATATTATAAAGCAAATACATAGTTTAAGATGACAAGTCAGTCTTAATCCTGGTATCTCCTATGTTTCAGGCCCATGACTTTGAAAACTATCATTTGTTTAATATAGTGAGTTGTTTTTAAAATGTAGTTATATTACAGTGCAGATTGTGGGGGGGGGGGGAGAGAGAGAGATGCTAGTAGATGAATGAGATGGGTGTGCATGTCACTTTGCTCCATTTTCTCTGCTAGCACTGCAGCATGTAAAGGGCAGGGAGGGATAGTAATTAGGTCACAGTTACATTGCCTTATTAGCCTTGTTAGTTTGATAAGGAGTTTTCACTGTTCTAACTTTCTAGACTTTTGAGAAAAGAGTGTAAAGAAGAAAATCCTCCCCATGTTTTAATAAGCTCTTCTGGGTCTGTTTTGGTGACCCATAGACATAATGACTTGGAAATTGTTTAAAACACTGTTGGCTGGCATTGCTATAAATATAGTAAAATATGCTATTATATAGTCAAATAAAACTACACTTTAAAAAAACCAATTTTTAAATCTATATATTGATTTAATTTGTTGAGTTGCTAATAATTCAAGCTGTTTTCTGTGAACTTTTGTAAAAATATAAATTTTAATTGCCCTCAAATGTCTCTTTACTTTCTTCTTCTTCTTCTTCTTCTTCTTCTTCCCTATTCATTTAAATATACAATTATAAGTGTGCATCACATGTTGTATACTAGAGGGGAGAAAATATTCCAAAAACAACGTTTGTGAATATTATCAGCATGCTCCTCCTGCTGTTCCCTACCCCCTAACACAGGTATAAGACCCATTCGTTCCACTGTTCCTTGCCTTTTACTTGAAGTGCTAGCACCAGCACTGAACAGTCAGAGGATTGTGCTCAAGATTAGGAGTGGAGGACCCACTCTATCTTTGGGTACTTTCAGACGTTACGGGCGGCCGGTTCACCACAGCGAACCACCAGGGGGGGCGAACAGCGCAACCACGCCCGGGGGTTGGAAAACGACCCAAACAGATGTGCCGGGAACGGGACCACGGCCCGGAACCGGGCCGCACCATCACGGCCCGTGGCAGCACAACAGACGTGCAGCCGAACCCCCGGCGGGCGCTAAACCCCCACAAGGCACCGGGCAGGGGCGGGACACAGACATGGCCGCCTGAGGGCAAACGAAGCCACAAGGCACTCAAGGGAACGCCCACACAAGGGAAACGGGAAGGGAGGGGGGAAGAGCGAGAACAGGCTGACAGCCGGCTCACACAGCGGTCCCGCA
>QEPC01003078.1:2282388-2295000 GCA_003113815.1 Sphenodon punctatus | reverse complement strand
CCACCCCTGGTGCCTGGAAGTCTGCTCCTAGCTGAGTCAAATGACTTCCCCCTCCCTGCTACATTTGGCCTTCCAGTGACCTGACAGAAGACCATGTTTTAGCCACCCGAACACAACCGAACGTGATTCGAATTGAACGAACTGTTTGGCCATTTCGTCGTTCGGTGTTCGGTTCCGTTCGGTGTGTTCACCATTTTTGTCATTCGGTGTTCGGTTCCGTTCGGTGTGTTCGTCATTTCGTTGTTTGGTGTTCGGTTCCATTCGGTGTGTTCGTGTTCGTGTTCGTGTTCGTGTTCGTTTGTCCGAACAGGCCGAGTTCGGGCCGAACACCGAACTACCGAACCGCGTTCGCCCATCCCTACTGATCAGACGTTCAGGGCTCTTTGGCCAAGTTGGGGGTTTGTCTGTCAGTGTGGCTGACTGTGATCTCGTCACGTCTGAAATTACCCAATGTTTACACCAAGCAGTTTGCTTTCTAAAAGAAAGGATGGAAGACAAAAAGCTCCAGCAGATAATGTCACAGGCTTGGTTTGTTGATGATTTTGAACTGGAAGTCTCATTAAATAATAAAGGACAATGTAAAAAGTAATCTGATTCAGAATGACTGGAATCATTTAAGTACCTGGCTAATAGAGTGCAAATGGAGTTCACTGCAGATTCAAATATATTAGTAAATTCTGGAGCAAAGAAGCACAAGAAATGAGATAAATAGTAAGGCATGGTAATAACCTGACAAGGAAATAGATTTGGAAGAAATTGGAAGAAAATACCATATTAAAACCCATCAGGCTGTCAGCTCCAATGAAGAAAGTAGCCAGGAATATTGCTAGAGGAATATACATAAGGAGTAAAAGACACACCATAAAGAGCTGTGTACAGCACTGTTCACCATAGATGTAATTGCTTGGCACAAAATCAAGTTTCCTAGATTTATCTTATCAGAAAAGATTAAGAGAGTTGAACTTATTCTCACTGGCAAAGAGGAGAGAAGACTTCATAATGACCTCTTTTAATTTTTTTGAAATTGCAATGGGGATTGATAAAATTGATCCACACAGCACCAAACAGCTGTAGTCATACATTTGAAAAGTTTACCCCCAGTTATCTGGGGGGGGGGAAACAAATCAATAGCACCCCTTTTATATGCCACACTGTTCCTTATATCAAAGTGGTCTATTCTAAAGAAAAGGCTGTTTAAGTAAAAATATGCTTTTTAGAACAACATATAGAATGGGTTCTTTTGTGCACATCTAGAGCATCATCTAGAATGGTATATCCCTGTTATGTTTCCTGGTGAATAAACAAACATGACTAAAAATGAATTAAAAGTGATTATCTTGTTCTGTATAATCCAACACATTGGTTATGATATGGAATATTATTCAATAAACTCTGACTGCCATTTTGGAAATAAAATTAATTTACTCCCTATTATAGTATTGTCATGTAGAGTAGAGGTGTGCACCAGGGGCCAATGTCATTTTTTGTTTTTGTTTTTCATTTTCATTATTGAAATCTGCACAACATATGCAGAGAATGAGCTGATGCCAGCTCTTACATGTCAGTGTGGTATAAGATCTGTTTGTGATGCCAATTGGACAGCAGAAATGTCAACCAAATATTCTCATTCTGTGCTGTGACCACCGCAAATTCTCTCTTACCCACCTCCCCCGCCCTGGTGTTATACTGGGAAGTCAGAAGCATCTGTTTAGGAAAGAGCCAATAGAGATTCTCTAATGTCCTCTGTCACAGTGCTGCAGGCTGTGATTGTGATGTTAATTGGCCAGCCTGGATGTGTAAACTAGGTCTCCTGATTGTTGGGATGCTTTCCCCAAACTCCTAAGTATGTCCCTTCTATGACCATCCCCTATGCCCACCCCGGAGCCACTACTGATTGGTCCTGTAAAGCTGGAAGCATGCAGTAATTGGCTAGTGAGTGGGTCTGTCTGTCTTTTGGGTTGCAGAACATTTGTGTGTAAAACATTCTCCTTGTAAACTGCTTTCTCCAGGCAGCTGTGATCACTTGGTTTCCATGGCAGCCTGTCATATCTACAGCTGTGGCTACTTTTGGCTGCCTCAGGGCAGTGTTTGTGTGAATAATGCATCCAGGAATTGCCTCAGGGCAGTGTGTGTGAAAAATGCATCCGGAACTTACTTGTGGACTTGTAAACTCAGAAGATTGAAGAATTCGTAACTTGAAGGTGTGTGTAAAAATGCCCAAAGTTTCAGATTGCTGGGATGCTATCCCCAAAGTCCCAATTATGTCCCTTCTATACCCGCCTGAGGGCTGCCCCCTATGCCTGCCTCAAAGCCACTACCGATTGGTCCTGTAAAGCTGGAAGCATGCAGTAATTGGCCAGTGAATGTGTCTGTCAGTGTTTCGGGTTGCTCCACAGCCCCCTCCTA
The DNA here is from genome assembly GCA_003113815.1 of Sphenodon punctatus. NCBI lineage: Eukaryota > Metazoa > Chordata > Lepidosauria > Sphenodontia > Sphenodontidae > Sphenodon > Sphenodon punctatus. The sequence continues at coordinate 2,292,594 of QEPC01003078.1, read as the reverse complement.
CAGCGTCCCTCCCCCTGTCATGCCAGGTGCCTGCCTCTGACTGGCACTGCATGTGCTGCTATTTATCTGAATAATGTTCTTCAAGGGGACAACTTCAATTGCTTATAAAATTGGGTCCTAGTATGTTCTCTGATGTGTTGTGAATTTAACATTGCAGTTCATGACATTAAGCACTGTACTCCCCCCATGGCAAAGGCAGATGTTTATCCTCTCTACCCTAGCTCCCTCCTGCAGAGCAACAATGAAGTCTGTTGCCTCTAGGGAACTGGAAGAGGCAAACAGACTGTGCACCAGGACCCAAACATATTTGACACAGGCACAGAAACCTGAGAAGGGAGAAAACTGAGACAGACTGTACAAGTGGCGAGACACTGGGAAGGCACTGTAGAACACAATTAGGTGCCAATGATCATGTGTTATTTAGTCTTGTGTTGTTGGAATGTTTTTTAAATTAAGTTTGAAAAAATCTGTACCTTCACATTAGGGGACAGTAGCTTTTGTACCCAGACGTGAAGGAGCGCATGGCTGCTTTGTGAAAATGGGGCTTCCTGGTGGAAGGTGTTGGTGTCATCTCATGCTGTGTGCTGTTCCTTACCTGGCTATATACAGCCACTGTCACTACAGTCCCACAGCTTCCAAGAAGCTGCACGAAAGTCCTACCAAGCTAGAAAGTTGCACAGAACTCCAGCTCCCTCCTAAGTTGTGGGAAGTTGTGGGACACTGTAAATTGCAACCAGTCAGGATTTCCTTGAAGTCCCCCCACAAAATAACAGTTTGAAATCATGCAAATTAATATCAATAAAACAAAATAAGGAAATTAACTAAATAAAAAACCTCTCCGTTTCAAAAACAAGCTGTGATATTGATGTAAAACATCAAGTACCATATGCATGAAACAAACCAAAGTCAAACATCACAAAACAAGGAAATAACCAGTTAAGCAGCACTCCAGCACAACAATCACAAATACTAACATGTACTGTAACCAATACACAAATACTCATGTCAACCATCCTACCTAACCCAAACAACTATAAAAAGGAAAAAGGAAAAAACAGCCAAGTCCATTAAAAAAATCATGCAATTTGCAGAGCCAACATTACAATAACATGTAGGACATTAACCAAATCCAAACAGATTAAACAACAACAAAACCACACAAGTAAGTAAGTAAGTAAGTAAGTAAGTTTTATTTGCGTGACCGAAGGTCATTGCAACAAAGTGAATACAATTATACAGAAATCAATTGATCATAATTAAAATATGCAACCATATACGACAAACCTCGCAGACTGGTAAACATAATTGTAGAAATATTGGGAAGTAAAAAAAATATAGTAAATTTACAAAAGATAAAATGATAAAAATACGTATACATATACATACACACACACACACATAATTAAAATCAAGTAATAAGCTCCCAACCAATATCGGGAGAATAAAATATAATAACCTAATAGTATCCCAAACTAAATATCACCATGTATAAGCACAGCAGCTCATATCCCTATAATTTCAATCTTTTTGAAGCCCACCCAGATCCACAACTTTCAACACCCTCACTCTTTAAACTTATTTATTTATTTATTTATTTATTTATTTAATGCATTTAATCATATTTACCCCGTCCCTCCTGCAAATAGCTTATAGGCCAAAGTAGCAACACTATACATCAGTTCGATGGAATTTGACCCCAAACAAAACTGCAATAATTGCAAAGGGGAAGAATGAGGTCGTAAGGCTAACCAGGAAGCTAATTGCACCTCTCTCGGAAATGCAGTGAGTGGGCATAAAAACACCATATGTAACAAGTCTTCCACTTGCTCCAAATTGCAGCAACAAAGCCTTTCTTCATATGGGGTACCATTTCGTCTCCCTGTGAGGACCCGGGTAGGTAATAAATCAAATCTTAGCAAGGTCATGGCTCTACGAATTTTTGGATCATCTAGCAGTTTAAGATAGGGTTCACAACCAAAATAATGTTTAAATGTGCTACAAAAAGGGGCACTTTTGAGAAGCTGGATTGTCCCTAGATCTGCCTTAATGGCTTGGTCTTCAAGTTCTTTTTTTATAACCAAATTCCTCTTAGTATTTGGTAGAGTCCTGAGCAATGTCCTTGACAGGCCTAGATCATGCAAGTGGGTCCCTACTCTATCCAATCAATGCCCAGGAAGAGTCCATGTATCAGCTTCCTCAAGACACATACGTGGAAGCCTGTCTTCAGACATGACTTCCATCCTAGACCAGAATATTAACGGAAGCGCGAGCACCTTGACTCTCATTGTCAGGGTCCCAATTTCCAGATGGAGAAGACAGGCCAGAGTACAATTAGGGACACCCAAAAGGAATCTCAGTAAGTGATTCTGCACAGGTTCAAGGACATCAGAAACAGAAAAGCCCCACAACTCTGCTCCAAACAGAGTGCCAGGTTTGGATTTTAAATTAAAAATGTCTAATGCGGGGGGAATAGACTGACCCCCTTGAAGGTGCCAGAATCTCAGAAGGCCATAGATGGCTTGTCTCATTTTTAACCTAGCTGCCCCAATATGATCCTGCCAGTAGGGATGGGTGAACGCAGTTCGGAAGTTCAGAGTTCGGACCGAACTCGACCAGTTCAGTCGACCAAACCGAACTTCTGAACTGAACTCGATTTTTGAACCGAATCAAATTTCCAAACTCGGTTCTGTTCACCCATCCCTATAAGATAATATTCCATTTAGTTCAATAGGGTTTGAATTTCCGAACTTTGTTCGGAAGTTTGGAGTTTCGACTGAACTCGAATAGTTCGGTCGACCGAACCGAACTTCCGAACTCGGTTCTGTTCGCCCATCCCTACTTGCCAGGATGCAGTGGTATTATACAGCAGTCCTAAATACGTAAGTTGTTACTTGATCCAACCGAACCCCATCAATAATCCATTTGTGATTGATAAGGCTCCTGCCTCCTACCAGGACCTTAGATTTATCGTAATTCAACCTCAGCTTGGACTCTCTACAAAACTGCCCTGCTGCTGCTGCTAACATTCTATCCATCCCCAAAGCGGACAGTGATAAACGGACCATATTGTCCGCATAAAGGAGAATAGGAACAGCCTTGGACCGGACCTTGGCTGGAAGGAAGATATCCCCCTTCAGTGATGAAATAATTCCAATTATAAAGAAATTAAATAGAAATGGGGCAAGGACACAGCCCTGTTTCACACTATTTGAGACGGAAATTGTTTTTGAAACATGGTTTCCAGACCCTGCCCTAATTCTTAATCTAGTCTGAGGGTACAAAGCATGGGCCAGAAGTATCAGCCTCTGGTTCATGTTTGTTTGGTAAAGCATGCCTCATAAAATATTGCAATCCACTAGGTCGAAAGCAGATTTCAGGTCCAAAAAAGTCATAATGAGCCGACCTTTTCTGATCTTAATATATTTACTCAGCAAATGCATCAGGGTAAAACAGTGATCCAAGGTTGAATGGTCAGCCCAAAAACCCGCCTGCTCTTCCATGAAGAAGTTGGCCACACAAGCTCAATCTTCTTATTTAGCCAACAGAAACCTAGCATACATCTTAGCCACTACAAAGAGCAGACTGATTGGGCGGTAATTTTGGGGAAGATTTTTATCTCCCTTTTTAAAAATGAGAACTGTAATACTAACATTCCAGCCGCCGGAATCAAGCCACATTCATTAATAGTACTAAACAACTTGGCAAAAATTGGAAGCCACCAATCCGTATTTTGATGGAATAAGTCCGCCGGGATTCCATCAATCCCAGGAGCCTTTGGGGCCTTAAACTTGGTAAGTAAAGACCTAATTTCATCTTGCATCATGGGGGGGCCAAGATGGAATAGCCCTAAATAATTCATGCTTAAAGATAGGTGTGTCAGGCATCTTATTAAAGATGCCATTAAAATAAAAGCACCATGTTTCCAAATCAAGAATCACCTGGGAATAAGGAGTCCGATAACCCAACCTGACTAGGGCCCAGAATTGGCCCTGATTGCCATTCTTAACCACAGCAGCCAGGGCTTTCCAGGCATTCTGCTGAAATAAAGTTTTCTTTTCTTTTATCAGTTTTTTATAAATGCCTTTCTCCATATTATTGGGCTAAAGTAGTCTTGTCTGAAAACTTTTTAAACAACTGTGCACATAATCTGAGCCTATTTCTTTGCCTAAGACAGTCCTCATCAAACCATTGTGGTGTGTTAGGTCAAGATGCCACCAATAGGTCCGGAGAACTATCATTTGACAAGAATTTCCCAAACTGCCCCAATATGTCTTCAAATGCAGTTAGAATTATTTCAGTTTCATCTTGGCTAAGATCCAATAAATAATGCCTTGAGCCAAGAATATTATCTATCCTGTGCATAAAAAGCAAGACATTTCTTCTGCACTTTAGCAGTCCAGCTCACACGATAATAAGAAGCAGAGCTATCACCCCCTGAAAGGGGAACCAAGCAGTCCAACTTAGGGTCAGATCTTGAAGGCAACTCAAATGTCAACAAGATGGGGAAATGGTCGCTAAAACCTTCTACTAAAACATTGAAATCAGAACAGTTACCAAAAAACTGCTCTTGAACGCAAAATAAATAAATCACACTTTGTCCAATCTTTGAAATAAAGGTGTACTGACCAGTAGGATCAGAAACACTTCCTCCATTAAAGATTTTCCACCAACCTGCATAAAGGAATTTGAGAAAGAGTGCGCCATTAGGATTTAACTCCCCATCTTTAGAGAAACCCAGGGGATTAAAAAAATCATCTGTAACCGCTACCCCCAATATTTTAGCTTGCCTGCGGTGGTTATTACCGATCCTGGAATTAAAATTGCCCGCCAAAATAATAGGCTGCCCTGGGTAGTCATCCTCAAAGATAGCTATAAAATCCTCCAGTTGTGACCAAAATGTCGCAACAGAGCCAAAGCTGGATGGGAAATAAACATTCAACAACAAGATCTTACTATTGGCATCAAAAGAGAAAAGTGTAGCCAGAATATTCCCAGGGGCATTAGGTAATATTTCACCTCGGGCAGGCAAAGAGTTTCTATCCAAAGTCAGAAGACCACCAGAGACTCGACCGAACCTAGCCTCCCTGGTGGCTGGGTGTTGCCAGATCTGAAAGTGAGGTAATTGCAGAAGGGAACTGTTCTTGAGCCAAGATTCTTGTATACACATGATATCAAAATTCTGCAACAAGGCTCGCACCTCTTGGTTCATGAGCCAGTACCAACCTGCAATATTCCAGGATAGTATTTTCAGATTGGATCTCAGTTGATCACACGCCTGAAAGACCCTCTTTCAATCCTGGTCTGTGGAAGGATTTCCTGAAGCCCGCTGCCCCTCCTTGCTCGATCCCCTAATGTCCAAAGACATAAAAAGCTGGGCATCCACTCTATCAGATTGCACTAGACAAACCCTGTTCACACTTCCCTTCACATCCCCCACCTCATTTGGATTGGATCACATTTCCCTTCTTAACTCCATATTCTCAATTCTTGCACAGATAACAGACTTATCATTTCCCTGTGTCTTATTAACCATATAAGTTACATTTGTTAAAGAGGCTGAGGAGGAGCGATTCCCTTAGTACTATCACCCCTCACATGTCAGGAAGCTTCAGCATTTGCCTCCTGAAGGTGTGCCCTTCTCCTTTCCTCTACCTGTCCTACAGCCCCCAACTGCAAAGGGGTAGAAACTTCCATCTCAGTTGGGTGGATTGGATCAATGTCAGCCCGGTGTCTACCCCCCTCATCACCAAAGGCAGGCTCCTTACAGAGCGCTTGTCCTGAAACAAAAGCAACCTATCAATGAATAAGTCCTGGTCAACAGGGGATAATTCAGCAAAAAGATCCTCCATTCTGGAATCGCCGGCCTTATCAGAGACAGACGTAAGCAGGCTCCAAAGAGCCTCAGCCTAAAATTAGTTTTAGGGGAGCAAAGATTCAGGTCCCTGGAGAGTATATTTCCGCTAGCGTCCCCTGTCTCCTGTAATACAGGGGCTGCCCCAAGATTGTCTACTGGGTCTGCTGTGCCATGTGAAGACCTGCCAGTAGCAGCAGATTGAACCCTCCTGCAGCCCCCCTGAGGCAGATCTGGGATAGAGAAGCCGCTGGCATCCACAGGGTCAGGAATTGGTGCATCTAAAGGTAGACCATATCCCCGATCTCTCTGGGCAGGGGTCATATGCTCAGTGTCCGAAAACTAAAAGACCCTATCTATAGATACGCCTCACTGAAGCAGGGAGCATCTCAAGTGAAATAGCCTTGTGACCCAATCATAATCCCCAAAATAAAGTTTAAAGCTTTTGACATCAGCCATATTCTTAGTGGGCACAATTTTGACAATTTCCTTTGGGTCTACCTTGGAACCCGTTAAAAAGGAAAGGTTGCAGGCAGTCATATTTTTGTCAGCCCAATTTGGGATTACTCCATTCCACAAGGGCTGGGCAATAATCTGGATTGCAGATTTTACAATTATAATGTTACTGCTTGCATAACATCTTTTCCCCAGCAGAAGTCTAGATCTAGCACGGTAAACCTGCCCAGGCTTCCCATTGTGAGAAGGTACCCCAATATTAGAGTCCTCCTCCCATTGGGTAGGCAAAAAGCCTTCTGGCTTCCTTCCATCATTAGATACAGCATTACAATTGGCAATTATTCCTTGCAAATGGTGATTAATTTGTCCCAACACCTTTCTCCAGCTTTTCACATTGTCCTGGAGTGAGGAAGTTAGGGCCAATAACTGATGACAACACTGACCAATTGTAGTCTCTAATGAGCACATCGTTGAAACCCGTGTCTCCCCAACAGCTGAAATAAAGTCTCCTGGGGTTGCAGCCAGCTGTTGTAACTCACGAGCTGTCTCCCTGGGGGAAAGGACTTGGCCAGCACCCTCCTCCTCTAATTCCACTCCCAGACATTAAAACCTGTTAGATAACGGTATGGGAGGGGCAATCAAAATGCCTGCTATACGTGTAGTAAAATCCAAGATTCTCGCCTGTTTGAGGTGCGACTGTTCTACAATTCCCACTAAGGAATTTGAGATCCTGCCCCGCTTCTTATCCATCAGGACTTGTGCGACAGTGAAAAATATCTCACCCCAGAGTGTGGTTGCAATGTCTTAAACACCCCTCCAATCAATACCAAAAACCCTGCCTTCTGCCCGGCCCGCGCCTAAGGCCACACGCACAAGGGCGCACCCTTGTGCATGCTGCCCTTAGGTGCGCGACTGAACGGTGCATGCCAGCGGCACGGCTCCTTTTGTGCTCAGGTTAAATCCTTGTTGGGTACCTCCCAGCTGTTCCCGTTCCCAGGTCAGGCAGCTCACCAGTTGTCTACACCAAGAGCCTTGTCGGGTCCGAATGCTAGCCCTCTGCAGTCTCTGAGCGGCAGCCCCTTCCACACTTACTCTCGGGATCTCACAACACACCAGTAAGTCACAGTCCATTTACATCCACTTTTTAAAAAAACAACAAGAATGGATCATGCCCCCCAAATAACAAACCTAGACCACGAGAAAACTACCCAACGAGAGAATAAGAAAAAAAACTCCTCTCTACCCACAAAAAAAGTATTTGCCAGAGAAACTACTAAACAACGAAAACATACCTTCAAAACACAGAACCCAACAAAGAAACACACAAACAAAAAGTCATACATATGAAATGACACCCACTTTAAATATAAATGCAAAAATATCAGAGTAGATTAACCCATAGTGATGGAATCACTTGGCATGATTTTAAAGTGCATATGGGAAGTGGGTTTTCAAAACTTCCAAAATCTCAGTATATAGAGATTTATTTGTTGTGATAAACACTTTAAATAATTTGCCATGAGTTAATCTACTGCAATGATGTTTTTGCATTTATATTTAAAGTGGGTATCATTTCATATGTATGATTTTGTTGTTTCTTTGTGGGCTCTGTGTTTTGAAGGTATGTTTTGAGTTCTTTAGTAGTTTCTCTTGCAAGTGCCTTTTCATGGGTGGGGTGGGGAGGAGTTTTTTTTCCCTTTGGGTAGTTGTCTCATGCTATATGTCTGTTGTTTTGGGGGGGATGATGTTGGGGTTTTTTTAGGAGAGGATGTAACCGGAGCGTGACTTACTGATGTGTTTTTATGGTTGTTTAATCTGTTTGGATTTTGTTAATGTCCTACATGTTGTTGTAATGTTAGCTCTGCAAATGATTTTTAATGGGCTTGGATTTTTTTCCCTTTTCCCTTTTTGTAGTTGTTTGGGTTAGGTGGGATGTTTTACATGAGTATGTGTGTATTGGTTGTAGTACACATTCGTACTTGTGATTGTTGTGGTGGAGTGCTGTTTAACTGGTTATTTCCTTGTTTTGTGGAGTTTGACTTTGGTTTATTTCATGCATATGGTACTTGATGTTTTATGTCAATGTGGTAGTTTAACATTTTTTGAAACTGATAGGTTTTTAATTTTGTTTATTTATTTATTTATTTATTTTCCAAATTTATACCCCGCCCCTCCTGAAAACAGCTCGGGGCGGCTTCCAACAATAATAAAATACATATAAAAGCAAATATAAAAACAATTTTAAAACATCAAAAATACAATTTACGTACTTAAAACAGGGCCCCGGGATCCCATTCAACATTAAACAATAAACAGGGTAGGGAAGATAAAAAAAAACAAAACCCCTAACCTTCCCCACCCCCTCCCCCCCACCCCAAAGGCTTGGTCGAACAGCCAGGTTTTACAACACCGCCGGAATGTCTACAGGCTTAGGGCCAGGCGAGTTTCCTCGGGAAGGGAGTTCCAAAGGCGCGGCGCGGCCACCGAGAACCATTCAAGAACCATTCTCCATTGTGGCCCCCCACTTTACATGGGGAACCTCCAGGAAGGCACCCCCAGCTAACTGAAGAGCCGCTCCGGGGCGCGGAGGGTGAGGCGGTCCCTGAGGTACGAGGGGCCCAGACCATAAAGGGCCTTATAGATCAACACTAAAACCTTGAACCTAGCTTGACATCCTATTGGCAACCAGTGCAGAGTTTGGAGCACAGGTGTGATGTGCTCCCGACGACCCATCTCCATAAGGAGACGGGTCGCCGCATTCTGCACTAGCTGCAGCCTCTGAACCAGGAGCAAGGGAAGCCCCACGTAGAACACGTTGCAGTAATCCAGCCTCGAGGTGATGAAGGCATGAATGTGGGAGGCCAGGTCCAGGCCGGAGATGAACGGATGCAGTCTTCGCACCAGACGCAACTGGTGGAAGGCAGCCTTAGAGACTGCCTCCACCTGCTGCTCCAGGCAGAGGTCTGTGTCCAATTTCACCCCCAGACTCCGGACCAGCTGAGCTATAGGAGGATGGACCCCCTGCCACAGAGAAACATGGGGTCACACACGTGTAACACGGGACTACATGTTTGGTAAATGTGTGGTGCCAAGGGTTTCACATGTATGTTACTATACATGTACACTATGTAATGTCAAAGATTCCACATGTTTGTAACGTTGACTCTGATAACTGTACAACTCGAATTAGGCTCTTACACGTCACTGGCCTACAGAAAATACAAAGAGATACCAACATGTGTATTGGGCGGCCAGACGAATGGCCACAGTCATTAACAATGCTAATGCAGGTAGCCATTGACTATGTGCAGAAAGACAGAGATATCTGATGAGAGAACAAAGGGAATTCTAGAAGCCTGGAGAACTTACAGGGAGTTTCCTCCAGGAGATATAAGGAGAGAGATCCCAGAGGGGAAAAAGACTTTGGCTTGCAAAGCTGCTTCAAGAGGACATCTACATACAAATGAGCAGCCTGACCACAGCAGGCTGGGGACAGCATGAAGTGAGAGACAGATTCCGCTCTCTAAGCCAAAGAGCCCAGCCAGTCACTTTATGGCTGAGAAACCAGAACTTTTGGACTCACTAGGGTAAGATGAATAACTTAGTAACTCAACTAGTATAAGTTAGGAATGCGTTATATTTACCTTTTATTTCTATTACCACTCTGTTTAACTATCTTGTTTATGTAATCAATAAACTTTCTTCTTATTTTATGAAGAAGTGGTCAGTTTCTAATATTGGAACACAAGTGAGCTACAAGAACCCTCAAGCTCTTGCGAACCCAGAGAGTAAAGAGTCTGTAAACGGGAAGGATCAGGCCCTTGTGTGACAAAGGAGTTTCATTGTGGCACACTTGAATTAGCCAGTGAGAGAAACTGATTCAAGAGAACTGTGCACAA
>QEPC01003078.1:2258478-2277527 GCA_003113815.1 Sphenodon punctatus | reverse complement strand
CAACCTTAGCTGCAGCCGCTGTGGACAAAAAAAGAGAAGGTTTTGCATGATCACTTTTTCCTTTGGCAAATCATCTTTAGTGCTGAAGATTTTCTGGGGCAAATATTAAGGAGTGAAACAATGGATAATAGCATATGTGACAGCGTAGTACCGCCATCGCAAACTGATCCGGACCAGAAAGACACTTGCTTTCTGGTTAGGATTGGGTCCAGCCACAGAACAAATGTTCACCACCCCTGGGTGGATGGGGGCATGGAGCCGCCCCTGCACTGCACCCAGTGGTATGTCCCCCCATGACAGGTGGTCATGGCCGATTGACATGGTGTCCACTCTAGACCTGACCAGGAAGAGTGGGCTACCAGACAGCCCACTTCGGCATGGTCAGGCAGACTGTTTCCTGGGATTGTTGGCAGCTAGCCCAGGGTCATCCTCAAGGTCTCTGGGGTCACAGTCTGGGATAGTGACCGAAATTCCTGGGGGAACTCCAGGGCTAGGGCTGTAGCGGAAAGTTGCAGTGGTAGCTAATTCCACCGGAAACAGCGTTTCAGCAATTAGTGGTACGGCATGGCAGAGGCTTTTATGCCACAAGTTTCATTCCGCTACTACCACAGTTCTGCTAATTTCATTCTGCTACTTCCACAGGATTCACAAATAGCGGAAACATAAACATTTTTGATACTTCCGTCATTCCACCAGTGCCACGAAATAGCGGAACAGTGGTTTTCCGACAGTTTCCGACAATTCCGCAATTTTCCGATAGTTTCCAAATTTTCAGAATGTCTGAGGAATTAGCGGAATGTCAGCAGAAAAGCCGTGGTGTGGCGCGGGCAATTCTGAAATGGCGGAATGGAATCACAGTGCCGTAACAGCTGTTGTCGCATCAGCCCTATCCAGGACAAACATCTGGATGGAATCAACAAACACCAAGTGGCTGCTGAAAAGAGACATAACTCCTGAATAATATAAATGAATATAAATGTACTGAACAATAAACAATGAAATACATTGAAAATCAATAGAATAATGCAATCTAAATCAGAATAATCAAACCCAACGTTTTTCTTGTTTTAAAAAATCCCTTTCTTCGTGGATTTATTATCTGAAATGCTTTGTGTTTGTTTCTTCTGCTTTAGATTTGATTATTCGATTGATTTTCATTGTCTTTTATTGTTTGTATTTATTATTCAGTACATTTATATTCATTTATATTATTCAGGAGTTTTGCAGGACCAGATTTAGGATTTTTTGTGGTCCTAGACACTTCTGAGGCTGCTGTCCCCCGAAGCCACACACACCCAGCCACACCTCTCCAAGACAAACCTCAGGCCTTGCCCCTCCCCAAGACATGCCAAAAAAGGAGAATTTTAAAAAATTAATTAAATAAATAGAACAACATAGTAAAAATTCTACACACCAAAAGTGAAGGAAATGGCAGGGGATGCAGGGAATGTCATGCAGTCTAATTCATGCTTAGCTCTTTGCATGTTGTCAATTAGGTTGCCTGTGTTTGGGTGGACCCCAGTATGTGTATTAGGCAGAAGTGAGTAGCCACTAGCCAGTGAACAGGGAACTGTAGTCAGCATGGATTATAGTTAGAAGCTGCATTTGTGCAGTAATGTAGATCAGGGGGGCTTTACTGATCAAAGGGACACTTTATTTATTTATTATTATTATTATTATTGTTATTATTATTATTAACAAACATTTATATAACGCCAGCAGTGTACCTGGCACTTTACAAAGTAATAAAATAGACACGGTCCCTGCCCCTAGGGCTTACAATCTGAGAGACAGGAGCTGGGGGAGAGACTTAGGAAGGGAAACAGAGGGAGAGACAAGGGGTCTAACATTCATGAAGATGCGAGGTCTCAAGTGCACGTACTTGGCTTGGTTACGATGAGAATGACAGCAGGCAGGTCCATGTTGCAAGGATAAGGGTAAACCGATCGTAGGTATAGGAATAGTGGCTCAGCAGGATAAAGAGTCAGACAGAGCAGAGCGAAAGAGGTGAGTTTTAAGGAGAGATTTGAAGGTATGAAGGGAGGGGGCAAGGCGGATGTGGACAGGGAGGGAGTTCCAGGCATGGGGGGCAGCAAGTGAGAAGGGACGAAGGCGCTTAGGGGAGCAGGGAAGGCGTGGAAGGGTGAGAGAAGGGACAGAGGAGGAGCGAAGTGCACGGGCTGGAGTATGGAGGGCGATAAGTGCAGAGAGGTAGGGGGGAGCAAGGTTGTGAAGAGCTTTATAGGTGAAGACTAGGAGCTTGTGCAGGATTCGTTCAGGAAGGGGAAGCCAGTGAAGCGAAGAGAGGAGGGGCTGCACATGGTCGAAGCGACTGGCGAGGTAGATGACCCTGGCAGCAGAGTTTTGGACAGAGATGAGGGGAGAAAGGTGAGACCGGGGAAGGCCAGTGAGAAGGAGGTTACAGTAATCGAGGCGAGAGATGACCAGAGCATGAACAAGAGTTTTGGCAGACGAGACAGAGAGAAAAGGGCGAATCTTAGCAATGTTATGGAGGGAGAAGCGACAGGATTTAGCAACAGAGTCAATGTAGGGTTTAAAAGAAAGGGCTGAGTCAAAGATGAAGCCTAGGCTACGGGCTTGGGGGACAGGCAGGATGGTGACTCCATCAATAGTTATTGACAGTGAGGAAGGAGAGGAAGGATGAGGGGGGAAGATAAGGAGTTCAGTTTTAGCCATGTTGAGTTTGAGTTGACGTTGAGACATCCAGGTAGAGATGTCAGAGACAGTTGATGAGACGAGCTTGAACAGAGGGAGAGAGAGAGGGAGTAGAGAGAGAGAGAGAGAGAGAGGGAGTAGAGAGCTTTACTTTCATCAGTGGCTTTACTTTGGCAGCACAGTTCAGAACAGGGGGCTTCAGTTTAATCAGATCTGGGAGCCTGCTTAACATTCCTGCTTTTTACAGCTCCCGCTTGCCCTCCACCCCCACCTCCTCTGCACCATAGGACTGTTTTCTAGGTTTGGCACTTATGGCATGCAGGGGAGTGCAACACACACATGCACAACTCACACCTTTGCAAACACCCTTTGAATTTGGTTTTGCTGACAGACCTCATCTGAGCATGTTTTGGGCATAAGACCATTTTAAAATTAGTATGGATGGGGGGACAGGTCCATGTCTGCTGAGTGGACCAGGCACAGAGCGCCTGGTCCACACGTGAAGTGAGTGGGGAAGGATTCAAACAGGTGGCACCCAGTGGCTCCATGGCCCCCACCCCCTTGTCTTCACCCACCAGCCTTAACCACAGTTCATATGGACAGTCATTCCACCAGCTGGGCCAAGAACTGCCCGACTCCCACATTAACACCCCACCACCCACTGGAGCTGCTACATCCCGCCCTCATTGTGGTCATTGGAGTAGGAGGGACAGGGGAAGGCCAACTCATGGTTTGCAGGACTGGCGCTATCCACAACTTACAAGGGCATAATGCGACAACACACAAAACCCTGGGCCATGCCATACAACCCACAAACAGCTCAGGAACATAAGGGGGAGTGGATCAGGGATATCAGTGGGACGTAGCCAAAAAACCACACAGCTCCCTCCCCACCAAGCTGATAGTCTGGTCCTAAACACATGCCCCACACAGCACAGAATCCAGGACAAATATCAGCAAACCACAGGGCCCCATTCTGATGGAGTGGGGGCAATGAACCTCATGCCGCAAACAAGATGACTTTGTGATGGAATGAAAGACTCGAGCTTTTAGAGCAGATGGGGATTCCACCATGCCTAGAGACCCCTTACAAAGACAGCTTGAACCCCAAAATCATTGGGCACCACTGTGCTGGATTGATCAGGGACATGGCATGGCAGGGCTTCCCCTCTAGCCTCTGACCAGCCACCTAAATCTGAGCAGAGGCTCCTGGTCCCCGCTACCTGGTGGACTGTGGGCGGTGGTGAGAGACTCCATTTAAACCCGCTGCTGCCAGAGCAGACCCAGGGGTGGCCACCCTCCAGTCTGTCTAAAAACACAATGGCAGGTGAAATTCAGACTTGACAAGTGCAAAATGATGCACATGGGGAAACATAATTCTTACCATGCATACACACCGCTAGGTTTTAAATTATGTATTACTATCCAGGAACAGGATCTTGTTGTGATTTCAGACATTATGGCTGAGCGCTTTCACCATGAGTCGTGGGGTGGTTCGGACCGTGGGGTGGTTCAGATGTGCGCCCCATTGCCCCCGGCTGTGGTCTGAACCACCCCGCAGTCTGTGGTAAAAGCGCCTGGCCGTAACGGCTAAATTGGCACACACACCCCAGAGGGGGTGGGGCCGTGTGGCGCAGAATGCTGTCACATGGCCCCGCTCCCTGTGTTCCCCGGCTGCCCTCCCCTCTCCCGACGGGCAGCGGCCAATCCAGATGCTGCCGCAACCACGGGTGGTGGTGAATCCCATTGACCACAGTGAACGGTAAGTAACCAGATGTTACTTTCCGTTACCACGGCCATGGTGGCCTTTCACCACATTTCTCGACCTCCTTGCATCCGGAGGTCCAGAAGTGTGGTGAATGCAAACACAGCCTGCATTTGACTGTGGTGCACATCTGGCGGCGAGCCAACAGACGTGTACCACAGTCAAATGCGGCCCGTGTTTGACCGTGGTTCAGCCGGGGTGAATGTCAGGCGCGTAACGTCTGAAATCACCCTTGGAGTCATTAAAAACATCAGCTCAATGTGCAGTAGCAGCAGTCAAAAAAGCAAAGTGGATGTTAGGGATTATTATTTGGAATGGAATAGAGAATAAAACTGAAAATAAGAGAATTACATGATGTAAATCTCTGGCGCGACCACACCTGGAGTATTGTGTGCTGTTCTGGGCACCCTATCACAAATAAGATATAGTAGAACTGGAAAAGGTACAGAGAAGGGAAACAAAAAATGTTCAAGGGTACGGAATGGCTTCCGTATGAAAAGAGGCTCAATAGGTTAAGAGACAACTAACAGGAGATACAAAAGATGTTTGCAAAACAATGGGTGAAAACAGACATGACGTTAACCACCCTTTAACCACCCTTGGTGGTCATTTATGCGTTTCAGGGCTGCATAGGGCACAAATACAGCCTTGCAACATGCATAAATAACCACCAATGGTGGTTAAAGGGTGGTTAGCATCATGTCTGTTTTCACCCAGAGAGTGATGTAGAACAAGCAACTAGAGAGTGGTAATTTGCCCTCTTGCAATACTAGAACTAAGAGATACTGTATGAAATTGACAGCAAATTAAAACAAACAAAAGTACTTTTTGCACTCAGCATACAATTAGTGTATGAAATCTGTTGCCAGAAAATGTTAAGACCAATACCGTAACTGGGTTTAAAGAGGGTTTGGGAAAATTCTTGGAGGATAGATCCATAAATAGCTGTTAGTAAAGTTGGTCACGGGACATAACCTCTGACCATTCTGGGAGTAAGTAGCAGGAAATGTATCATTACATTATGGCCTGTTTTGTATTTTTGTGAATCTATCGAAGGTAGCCACTGTTGATGACAGAATGCTAGGCTTGATGGATCATTGGTCTGACACAGCATGGCAACTTTTATGTTCTTATGTTCTTATCAAGTATTTAAGAAAATATTTCTACGGGGGGAGGCAAAATATTTATATGGGGATAGTTCCCACTCTTAGCTATGGGTCTGAAGATGAATATGCCATTAATGGCATGTTGTTAGTTTAAAATTTAGTTTTTTCCTTTCTTACACAGTTACATAATTGTGTACAAGCTGGGAACAAACAGATTTCCAGTCTGCCTTCATTTGTGCTATATGCTGAAGTTAAAAGATAACTATAGGAGGCCTATTCTTAGAGAAATATCTTATACATTCACCTGACAAAATAAGTAACTTTATGGTAGAGACAGCCTGGGTATTTTAGCACACTGCTCACAAAGAGAATATAAAGAAAGAAGAATGTAATAGGAGGATAAGAAAGGCTGTAAGAACCAATGCACACTTTATTGAGAACAGATTTTTTGGCATGGAATTATACCACTTTTAATAAGAAAAAATGGTCTGGCTTATTGAACCAACCACCAAACCCTGTTTTACTCGATCCCTGATTCTGTGTTCGGGGGGGGTGGGGGAAAGCATTTTTAACATCAGTCCTCCAATGCAATTTTCTGTGTAAATCACCCAGAAACCAGCAGAAGCCTCTGGAAAAACAGATTCTTCCCCAATTTGACAATAGTGACCTCTAACTGACATTTGGAGATTAAGGAGAAGAACAATGTAACCCCCTAGCACACCCCCTAGGGTGGAAATAGAAGTGATGGTCAAGTGATGGCGGCTCAACCCAGGCCGGGACGCCATGACACACATGGTCCAGACCAGGTCAGGACACTAGGGGTGTGCATGTCATTTTTGTTATTACAATAACAATAATGAACATTGTCACTTTCATTATTGTTATTGCAATAACAAAAATGACAAATAAGATTAATGAAAATAGAAACAAAAAGAACATTTTGTTTTTGAAATAAAGGGGGGAAACTGGCAAAATGTATTTCCAGCTGTAACCTTTTTTTCTTATTCAATTCTGATGAAACTTGGGGTGATTGTACCCCCAACAGAGGGCACTATGTGTACAAATGTTTGAAAAGATTAGATTAAGGGAACAGATTTTAGGAAAAGCTGCATACACATTCATGGCAACAACTTCTTTATCTTCCATCCAATTTTCATTAATCCTCTGAATATTATGATTCCCCACAAAATTAATACTCCTGCCAATTTTCAGAAAGATTGGATTAAGGGCCCTGATGGTATAAGACATTACCTTGAAAATATATTTCCTGCTGTAACATTTGTATATTCCATCCTGTTCACAAGACATTTGGCATAAATGTATCACATACCTTCCTTGTCATCTCTTCCAAACTACAGGACAATTTGATAAAGGGACCCAATTTTATAAGCAATTGAAGTTTTCCCCTTGAAGACCATTATTCAGATAAATAGCAGCACATGCAGTGCCAGTCAGAGAAAGGCACCTGTCATGGCAGGGGGAGAGAGGCTGTAGAAGGGAGGATGTGGAGCAACCCAAAAGACTGACTTACACATTCACTGGCCAATTACTGCATGCTTCCAGCTTTACAGGACCAATCGGTAGTGACTTCGAGGCTGGCATAGGGGGCGGCCTTCAGGCGGGCATAGAAGGGACATAACTGGGACTTTGGGGATAGCATCCCAGAAATCAGGAGACATAGTTTACGCATCCAGACCGGCCAATTATCATCACAATCACATCCTGCAGCACTGTGACATAGGACATAAGAGAATCTTTATTGGCTCTTTCCTAAACAGATGCATCTGACTTCCCAGTAACAAGTGGGGGAGAGATGTTGGGATGGTCACAGCACAGAATGAGGATACTTAGTTGACCTTTCTGTTGGCCAATTGGCATCACAAACTGATTTTATACCACAGTGACACGTAAGAGAATCCCTGGTATAGGTTCCTTCTCTGCATATGTTGTGTAGGCATATAGAATTGGGACCCTTTATCACATCTTTCTGATATTTGGCAGAGATGATTCTGAAAGTATGATATACAATCTTACCGAATTTCATGTACACTGGTTGGACTACAAAGATGTTACAGTCAGACATACATTTATATGTTAATTGCTTATACCACCAGGACTCTTTATCCATTCCTTCTGAAAGTTGGCAAAGATAGTAAATATAGGAAGTGGTGTAAAGTTGCCCTGTTTCATCTACATTAGATGTGAGACAAAGATGTTACAGCTAAGAATGTACATGAAGAATTTTGCAAAATAAAATAATTCAACTGCTTCTAAAATTGGATTCCTTTATTCAATCATTTTGAAATCTGGTACACATAATGCCTTGCATTGAAGGTATTTTCACTCCAAGTGTAATCCATATATATTGAAATAAAAAAAATAAACAGCCAAAAATGTGTTTTCCATTGAAACCAATGGAAAACAAAAACGAAAGCATAAACAAAAACAACAATTTGAAATTTATGAAAAAGAAAATGACAGATTTAAATAAGAAAAATGAAAAATGAAAACAAAAATTACATGGGAGCCTGGTGAACACCTCTACAAGATGCACAAAAAATGCACAGGGCTAGTCTTCCTGGAAGGGCAGGAAGATGCACAAACATGTGGCCGGCCCCACTTCCACAATGTACCCAGTTCTCCACCCCACATCATGGTAGGAAGCTATGGCAGGCAATGATGATCAGCCATAGAAGCCGGCAATGGCAGACCCAATTGGGCTATGTCTGCCGGGTCACAGCAGATGTGAAAGCTCACTGTGGCCTGCTTTGACCCAATTGGTTGTACCTTAGCCTGGACTGTAACCTTGTCATAGTCTGGGAAGTGAGAGCCTGAGCTAGCTGCCAACATGGCCTGGGGCAATCCTGAGGCAACATCTGACAGTGTCTGAAGAAATGTGGAAATGAAGTTCAGTGCAATGTGGGTCAAAGAAAGCCACAGCAGCCTAACATCACATGTGTTTTCACCCACAGCAAATCATTCCTCTTCACCAGAGAGACCCTACTTAAAACTGAACAATGATGAGAACAGAATTTAGATGGGAGAATGTGATCCTCTGAGCAGACTGTGCCACAACTAGCACTGAGTACAGGTAGAAGTTCTAGTTTAGTTTGGATCCATGCCTTTGCTGGTATGGTATGGTATGGTATTTATTTATTTGGCTAGCTTTCGCCATAGCCACAAAATACATATATTTAACAATATAAGAATATCCATGCCTTTGCTAATTGCTATCATTGATCGTGTCCACTTGGAGGACTGAACTGTTAAGCAGGTTTTCTCACACACTACATATTATTTTGCTGATGGGATGAATATGGGAAGACTCAGATGAGCAACATAATACTTGAAAATGAGAATTTATTTCCTTCTTCTTAGCTGGAGTCTATTATTTTAAGTAGGCTTGTTTTTGAGTTTAAGGATTGATATTTGTGCTCTAAGAAACAGCTCTTTGGTTATGGTACTATCAGAGGCATCTTTCATTGAGAATTTTTCCCCATTGTATTTTTCCACTGTAGGTGAAGTTTGGGGTTGGGGTTCATGGTCGGTACTCAGGGATTCTTAAATATGACAAAGCGATGCAGCTGCAGCCCTGTAGTGGTCATTTGGTATTATCTAACTTCCATTTATTGTATCTCCTTCTGCTTTAGCTGGTTTTCTCTTCAATAGTCCTTGCTGCATTGTCATTGTTATATATAACACTTGCATTAAACTAAAGTCACTTATTGATCGAAGTACCACTGTGATCTGGCTCTTTTGCTAGAGCTACAGTGTTACCACCAGCAGCCTTTCTTTGCTTCTCTATGGTAGCTCTGCTGGAGGACTGACATTTTTAAGAGCCAGAGAGGTGTATTATGAGATGAAACAATACAATATTTGCCAGGTAGGTGTTCAGTCCTTCTCTTTGGCAAGAGAAAAACAGTACAGCAGGAAAAATCAGCTCCATCCCCATAGGTGCTACATGTTGCCTACAGGTAGGGGTGCCATTACTTACATTTGACCCCAAGACTTCCCTTTTTGCTTATGGGAATTTCATACCAAACCACAGGAGGTGAAGGGGGCAGAATAATGTCAGGTTTTACACTGCTTGGGAACAGCTTGCTATACCTTTATGATCTGATGTAGAAGTATTTTAAAAGAAGGCTGTAGCATATTAGAAGTTAAGGGTGTTTTCAGACGTTACGAGATCACAGTGAACCACAGTCAATCCCGCAGTGGGGCCAAAGAGCCCTGAACGTCTGTTCGGTGGCCGCCAGATGTTCACCACAGTCAATACCCATATAGGGTCAAAGTCAACCACGCTTCCAGGCCTCTGGCCCAGGCCATCTCTGGAAGCGTGGTCAAAGAGATTCCCAACAGGGAACAAAAAAAAGTAACGTCTGGACGGCAATCACCAGCTGGAATAAAAGAAAATGATTCCCAGCCGGGGACAAAGCATGCAACGGCGCTGCCAGGCAATCAGCAACAACATGGGCCACGGAGGGAGATTTAAAGGGCACACAGCAGCAGGGAAACGTGGTAGGATGAAGTGAGGCAGAAGGGAGAGGAGAGCAGCAGGTGAGAGAGCGAGGAAGGAGGAGGTGGAGGTGCGGGTGGAGGAGGAGGTGGTCGTGCTCCACATGCAGGAAGTGCAGGGAGAGCAGCAGCAGCAGCAGCCGTTGAGACAGGCCACCCCAGGGACATCGAACAGACCAAGAGAGGAGGCACCCTGGAAACAGGTAACGGGAATGAAGGGGAGCGGATCCGGCAGCACAGGGGCACCATGGGGTGTGTGGGGGAACACTCTTGGTCTGGTGGTCCATGACCACCTGCATCTGCAGGGAGTGTTACCCATGCCTGTTCACATACTCCGCAGTCACCCCTGCGGAGGGGCGGAGGATCTCGATGTGGGTGCTGTCCATGGCACCCATGCAGTTGGGAAACCTGCCAGCCGCGAAGCCGGCCATCACGGGCCCCTGATCCACCAGCTGGATCGCCCTGTCCAGGAGGACACCCTCCACAGCCTCACAGACATCCTGGAGGATACAGGCCACGGTGCTCATCCCGACACCGAAGTGCTGCGAGAATGACTGGCAGGAGTCGGGCATTGCCAGGGCCCAGACCCCGATGGCCACCCGCTGGACCATGGGGATGGGGGTCCTCATGGGGGTGTGCTGCCACTCCAACCAGGGTGTGAGCAGCTCCGCGAGCCGCAGTAGGTTGAACTTGTCTATCCAGAAGTGTGCCCTCCAGTCTGTCTCATCCTACTGAGCCAACACCTGGGACCACCAGACCTGGGCCCGCTCCATGACCCATAGCCACCGGGAAATGGGCATATTGAGCAGGGCGGCCTGGAACGTGGTGTCCCTCTTCCATTGGAGGTGCCCAGCCACCTCGTGGATCACCGCAGGCCTGGTCCAGCTGTGGCTCACGGCCTGTAAGTCCACCCCAGACACCCGCTGTGCCCTGAGTCAGGCCAGGGAGCGCCTGCAGCCTTGGTGAGCCCTGCAGGCCCCTGCAGCGCTTTAGGCTGCGGTAACCTGCAGGTGGGCACCCAGGTGAACCTCAGCAGTCTGGATGCACAGCTGATTGGTGTGGGCATGGTACCACTTGACACAGAGCACAAGGAGCATCCCGTATGCACCCAACCTGTCCAGGTCCATGGTGAGGTGAGCCCCGGGGGGGCACTGGGGGCCTTGATATAGACTGGGACAGGTGTCCCCCCCCGGCTGCCTGTGCCAGCTCCTGCAGGGTGGGCGGCCTGCCACGGCAGGTGCATGGTATTGAGTGCACCTGCTGTCCCTGCCAGGAGCCGTGTGCATGTCCCGGCGCTCGCCCGGGCGTGCAGGCTACAGCTGCATGTCTCCTGTCATCACCTCCTACCTCTCCCTGTTGGCAGCATCATGTCCTTGCTGGCCTGATTAGTGTGTCAGCTGTCCTGTCTGTGTGCTTGGTTCCTGAAGCTATGCTTGGTCCGCACTCCGCACCTCGCTCTGTTGCCATACATTGTTGCAGCCTGTGGCTTTTTCAGAGGACCTTGGTGCCCCCCTGAGCCCCCTCCCGCCTCTGGAGGGACTGTCCCATGGTCTTATTATTTCTGGCATGCTGGACCATGGCTGGCTGTGCTTCTATCAGATTCCCGGCTCCTGGCCCCCATGGGGCTCCCCATCCATGGTCCTTCCATGAGACCATGGCCCTGTGTGACCTGTGGCATACCCCAGTGGTGCAATTACTGCTGAGCTTCCTGGACAGCCTGTCAGGTGCTTATGCAAGCCTGAGCTCTGGCCTTCATTACTTTGGCTATGAGGTGAGCGCCCGGGATTGCTGGCTGCATGCTGAGATGCTGGGTCTGGTTCCCTTTCCTGATGGGCACATCCCGGAGATGAGGTTCTCGCATGTGGCTTGGTCTGTGGCAGAGACCATGTCCTCCCTGTCTGTGTGCAGCCTGGCCACCTACATGGTCTGTCTGGCGGAGGGGGGCCCTGCCTTGGCCGTGTTCTATTTTTGCTGCATTCACGGGGCCCATGGGTACAAGCACTCCTGTGGGGCAGTGTATCCTTGGCTGTTGGATCTGGGTCAGATTCTGTGACCCCCTGCTGCTGACTGCTGCATGTCTGAGCCTACCACGGCAGAGCTGGCGGTGCTGTCTGGTGTGTGGTCCCATTACGATGTGCAGCTGGGTCTCTCCAAGCATGATCCCTTCGAGACTTAGTACCTGATCGCCCACCACATGTCCATGCAGGGGTACCGCCAGGGCATTCTTCATTGGCCCCACCTCATTCACCAGGCAGGGTCCCCAGCCCCATGGCCCTTCGTGGCCCCAAGCAGCTGGCTATGAGTCCCCCTGTGCCTCCCGGACCCCTGTTTCTGGACCCCATGCGGGCTCCCGGCTACGCCCTGCTGCTGTGGTCTTCTGCCTGCTCCCTCCTTGCTGTCCTGGCCGTGCTGCTGTGCTGCCTGCTTCCTGGGGTGTTGCTGCCCCTGCCTGTGGCTTCAGGGCCCCTCTGCCCTCCCGGTCTGCCTCTGCTCCCGGTGTTCCCCTCGGTGGCTGCCGTCTCCATTGTCTGCCTCTGGCGCCCTGACCAGCCCCCCCCCCCGGCTCCCCAGGGTGCTGCTGACCATCCTCATTTGCCTGTGCCCCCTTCTGTGCCCCAGGCCATCCCCTCATGGGTTCCCATGTGATCTCAGAGTTCTGGGGCTGCCGGACTGCCCCCCCGGCTTCCTCCCAGAGGGGTGTGTGACTTTGGACCTGCTGCACAGCCCTGGATCTCCTGTCTCCCCTCCATCACCCCCTCACCGGTGCTTGGGTTCTGAGGGTGCCTCCTGGACTGTTCCCAGTCTTCTCCCTGTTCCATGTGTGCTCCTGCTGTGCCTGTACCCAGACCACCTAGGGTTCCCCATTCCGGGACTACCTGTGCTGCTGTGGGGGTGCCCGTGCGGGCTGTTCTGTATTGGGGGTTCTGGTTGCCGTTGCCTATGTCCTGCTGTGCCCCTGTGCCATTTCCCCTCCTCTTCCCTGTCCCTTGCCCCCCCATGCCCATTGTGCCTTGTGTGGTGTCTGTCCTGCTGTGTCTCCCCCCCCCTTTCTTGTCTGGGTGTGTGTGCTCCCGGGCGTGTGTGTTTGTGCTGTGTGTTCCACTGTGCCCTCGCTGTCTCTGTGCCTGTTGTGTGTGATACCTGGACAGCTCGTCTCCCTCTCCCCCCTCCTTTTCTGTTTCCCTTGTGTGGGCATTCCCTTGTATCCCTTTTGGCTTTGTTTGCCCTCAGCTGACCATGTCTGTGTCCCACCCCTCCCTGTCTCCTTCTGGGTCTTTTGATCACAGCCGGGAATCAGCGTCACATCTGTTGCACCGCCCCGGACCATGGTCTGGTGGCCCAATTCCCTGCTGTGGTCCCGATCCCGTCATGTCTGTTTGGTGCCTTCTTTGACCACGGGGGGTGGTTAGCTGGTTCTCCACCACTGGGAATCCACTGTGGTGACTCGGGATGCATAATGTCTGAAATCACCCTAAGTGAGCTGGTTCTGACTATGGGAGATGGGCATATACTGAAGTTTTTCCTGCCTGGAGGTAGCCCATCACTGAGGCATGATACTTTGAATATTTCGCTTCATGTTCCTAAAAGCTGGAAAGAAATTACTTCTCTTTTGAGTGCCGCTTGTCTGCAAGTAAAGAATGCTGATGCTCATAGGAGTGTCAAGTAGGGCCAATTAGAACAGTGGTGGCTGGTGACATTTTGGGTTAGTAAGGTGGGGGTAGGGCCACCCATAAAATTGGACATTACTATTGAATTGGAGGGGGAGGGGGATACTGACCACAGGTATTTTTAGATTCAATTAAAGGGCTTACTAAGTAAGAAAATTTGAATAGAGGTGGGGGACTCCAAAGGAACTATTTTAAATAAGAGGCATCATTTAGCAGTATTGGAAGAGAAATACTGATCTGTTATGAAAATAAAAGTCAAGTATACAAGGTGGCATACACATTGAGTTATGATTATATTCACAGTATATATTAGTATAGAGCAGCAATGATAGAGTAATAACTCACACATGATAGTTAAGGGTATTAAACACAGTATATGCTATCAGTTTTAGAGTACTTTGAAAGTCATGCTAAGAAGTTGATGTGAGCAAAGAGAATCATCGAATGGTCTGGGAAAAGAGCAACTGAGCTGACTTGAGATCTTATCAGGCAATCAGGCAGACTCAGTAGGATGAGTAACATCACCAAATGGTGTCTCGCTTGGCCTGATAAGGAAGGAGAAGAGATCAGGACTGCAACTATGGATGAGTGATTCTGCTCAAACTCCCCTAGACAGAGAGGCTCTGAAATGGACCCTAGAATTTAAGAGACAACCATAAAACTTGGAATTAACTATGCATGAACTGTGGGGCTGAAAATGCATATGTAACAGGGATCTCGTTGGGATTGAATCATGTCATTTTAGAGGGGAGTCAACCTTGGTGGGAATATTATAATCTATGTTGTAATTAAGTGTATAAAAGCTATAACCAAATGTAACTGCCTGGCCGGCCGATAGGGCACCTATGCTGGGGGTGTAAATCGGTCCTCCAAAGTCTCGGATAGGGACTAATAAATGTTACATTGCTAACTGTCCATCTGTCTCTGTGCTGAACTGTGGCATGAGATGTACCTCTGCCTACGACAGGGACCTGGTGTGACACTTAGTTCACATGGGGCAACATGGCTGAGGGGAGAAGTTTTGTACACCAACTTTCTTAAAACCCTGGTAGTTGTAAGAAGCGGAGGGGGGAATCCAAAGGAATCTTTTTAAAAAGAGGTACCATACCAGTGTCCAGCTCACATGGAACCACAAACCTCCTCCTGCATCACCCAGGACAAAAGCAAGAAATACAAGGCAAACTTTCTTTAAAATTCCTGTAGTTGCAAGAAAATGTAGAAAGGGCAGTGGGAACTCTCCAAAGGGACCATTTTAAAGAGGAAGCTCCAATGCCCAGGTCACATGGGGCCACAAACTTCCCTTGCCCAGAGGAGAAGCTGGGCAAATAAGGGATTTTTTAAAAAAACATAGTTGTACAAAAATTAGGGGGAAAACTAGGGATGTGTGAACACCGGGGTGTGTGTGTGTGTGTTGGTGTTTGGCCCATTCAGGGTTTGACCACCCCAAATCCATTTGGATTCAGGCTGTTTGGCCCGAACCTGAACCCATTCAGGGGGTGGGGGAAACCTGTTTTTCCCTCTCCCCTCCAGGCTGCATGAGCGGAAGGGGTGCCGGGGCTCACCTCCTCCCACCCCCACCCTGCCCAGCCTGGTAAATAAATTTAAAAAACAAAAAAGCAACAACAAAAAAACAGCCCAGGGATCGACCTACCTGGTGATGCTGGGGCTCTGGCCCTGGGTCCGGCGGCGGCAACAGCTCCAGCCCCGTGTCCGGCAGTGGCAGTGGCAGCAGCAGTGGGTCTGGCTCTGGCAGCACTCCAGAATGCTTCGGGCCTCTTCTAGGCCTTCTGGTCAGTTCCCGGAAGGCCTAGAAGAGGCCTGAAGCACTCCGGAGTTACGGATGTCCAAACACGGTTTGGAAGTTTGGGGTTCGGCCCAAACTCGCGGTGTTTGGACTGTTTGCGAACACCCCAAATCTGAACCTCCCCCTGCCTGAACCGACCGAACAAAGTTTGGGTTCCAAACCTGTTTGGGTGGGGGCGGGAGGCAGGGAGGAACATGGTTTTCCCTCCCCCCTCCAGGCTGCGCAGATGGAAGGGGTGCCAGGGAGCATCTCCCCCCCACACCTTGCCCAGCCAAGTAAATTTGTTTAACCCCCCCAACCCAGGGATCTCCTTATCTGGTGGTGCCAGGGCTCCGGCCCTGGGTATGGCGGCAGCAAGGCCAGCGGCGGGTCCGGAGGCAGCAGCGCTCCAGAGCGCTTCAGGCCACTACTAGACCTTCCGTGTCAAACTGGAAGGCCTAGTAGCGGCCCGAAGTGCTCAGGAGCTACGGATGTGTGAATGCGGTTCAGAGGTTCAGGGTTCAGCCTGAACCCGGGGTTTTTGGACTGTTTGCAAACACCCCGAATCTGAACTGCCCCCCGCCCGAACCAGCCAAACAAAGTTCAGGTTCCAAACCTGTTCGGGTGGGGGCGGGGGGCAGGGAGGAACCCGGTTTTCCCTCCCTCCTCCAGGCTATGCAGATGGAAGGGACGCCAGGGAGCATCTCCCCCACCCACCCTGCCCAGCCTCATAAAAAATTTTTTTAACTCCTCCAACCCCAGGGATCGCCCTACCTGGGTGCTAGGGCTTTGGCCCTAGGTCTGGTGGTGGCGGGTCTGGTGGTGGGTCCAGAGGCAGTGGCGTAGGGGCCTGAAACGGTCCAGAATGCTGTTACTGCTGGACCTGCCGGACCCACCGCTGCTGCCACCGCCGCTGCCAGACCTGGAGCCCGAACTACCTGGTGGCACTGGGGCTCCGACCCGGGTCCGGGGGCAGCAGCACTCTGGAGCACTTCAGGCTGCAACTAGACCTTCTGGTTTGACCTGGAAGGCCTAGTAGTGGCCTGAATTGCTCCGGAGTGCCATCGCCTCCGGATCGGCCACTACCGGACCCAGGGCTGGAGTGGGTTTTTTTTTTTTAAAAAAAAAATGTTTACCAGGCTGGGAGGGGGGGGGAGTGAGTCCCGGCGACCCTTCCACGCATGCAGGCTGGAGGGGGTAGGGAAAAACGGGTTCCCCCCGTCCACCCAAATGTTCGGGAGGGGGCAGTTCAGGTTCAGGGTGTTCGCGAACGGTCCAAACACCTCAAGTTCAGGCCGAACACTGAACACCCGAACTCTGTTCGCAAATCCCTTAAAAAAAACCTCATGGATATTACTTTTCCCCACTAATAGTTCTTAAAAGATTCAATATTTACCTAGGGCTGGTAAGAGAACACCTAGTTGGAGCGAGTTTGGGTGTTCCATTAGTATGTCTGCTCTGTTGAAGCTATGGCCACAAAAAGAAAGTGCCAGCCCCTCTTTGCCTCTTTGAAAGCTTTGGCTCGCAGCCCCACATCTTCAACTGCACAATTGAGTGGGGGAAATTTTCCTGGTGCCCTCCCAAACCCATTTTATTTGTTAACTAGGTTCCTACATAGGCACCAATGCCTCATTAAAATAGCCACTCCTCTAGCATCTTGCCATGACTTTAATACACCTGCCCCATGGGAGCAGTTTCTGAAGTCCCCTGAGGGCACAATTAAAAGCAGCCCTCCACTGCCTCCATGTTCCCCTCTGCCCTCCATGCTCACCATCCCTGTGCACTGGTACACTATGCTAGCATGTGCGCAATAGTGCGCAGTACTGTTTGGCACTGTGGGCTTCTGCCTATGTGCAAAATGGAGCCTGCATACATGTGCAGTAGCTAGGGTTGCTGTCTTTTGCATTTTGACCCTAAACCTCCCATTATTATTATTATTATTATTATTATTATTATTATTATTATTACAGAAGTAGGTTTTCAGGAGGAGTAGGTTTTCAGGAGGAGTTTCATGGTCAAACTGCAAAAGGTGGTAGCCCTAGCCGTAGCACACAGTAGAACCAAACAGCAGTGTGTGCTTCGGTGCATGTGTGAGTTGCTCAGCAGAGGCACTCTCACCAGGCCGGGATGCAGCACGGATTAGGAAGAAGACTGTCGCTTCATCGGGCATTCGAGTGGCAGGCAGGGCACTGCCAACAGTGCCCTGAAGGTAGAGCTGCCCCTGAATTAGAGCCTGACTCATCTTTCCTGACATTAAAGAAAGCTGTTAGTTCCTCTGTCTCTGACAATATTCATTCATATATGATGTAAGAAGCCTGAAAGCAACACAGACATCTGAATTTTAAATAATAATTAAAAAATACAGTTCAAGTACCATAACAACTTTATTGAAAGACAAGTATGTTTAAAAAGAGATTTCAGTCCAGGTGAAAAATGACCAAATTAATCTTTCAAACACAGTTTCCACCCAGTCACTTCTTTAAAACATGCCTGTCATATATTTCACAGAGCCTGTAAGTGTTTGTGGAAAATTGATTATTTTGCCACATGTGTCATGTGAAGCCTGTTGCCAATATCCCAGAGATAGACATGACCTTTCTTATTTCTCCTATGGTACCATCTGCTATAAATTCAAGCATTTTTCAATTATGGTTTTACCTGTCACCGTAGCACAGAGGGAAGTACATGCATAGTATATGGGTTTAAATGGTGGCACTCTTTATTAATAGTACCACAAATAGCTGAGGGGCATGGGGGGAACACTCTGTTATTCCCCCCCCCATAACTTTGGTCCAGGTCAACTTTATGTCCACTAATTTAACTTGATATGAGTCCCCCAAGGTACAGGCCAGGTTCCAGACTTCTTATATGACAAATGAACAAATCCACCTTATTCTCCCTCCCCCAAGCTTTGGGGTAGGGTGCAGTTGCCTCATGTCCTGAATCGGGGCAGGAAGAAAGGAGGAGGGGCACCCACAAATTACCTGTGACCATGTCAATTCTCAGGGGGATGGGTGAACACAGTTCAGAAGTTTGGAGTTTGGCCCGAACTCGGAAGGTTCAGATGACCGAACCGAACTTCCGAACTGAACGCTCGAACTTCCAAACAGTTTGGAAAAGTTTGGATGAGTTCGGATGAGTTCAGGGGCGGGAAAAAGTGACTTTGGGCAGGAAAAACGTGACTGGAAGGGGAAGGCAACGGAGGAGCAGAGTTCCTGGCACCAGGGGTGGACACCAGGGGTGGTTTCAGGGCCAAAAATACCGATACCAAAAAATATTTGGTTTCGGTACCGATAGCACTTTTTTTAACGTTCGGCCAAACTGAACTCCTCCGAAGAGAACAGCTGAACCCAAACTCGGGTTTCAAAACGAACGTACGAACATCCAAACAGCGTTCTGTTCTCCCATCCCTAGTGGAGAAGGCAAAAAACCTGTTTTCCCGTGGGCAATCAGAGGTTTCAAGGAGAAAATTCCTTCCTTATCCCTTATCTGGTGACCAATTTGTGCTCACAGTATAGTACCGGGGGGGGGGGGGG
>QEPC01003078.1:2224053-2258444 GCA_003113815.1 Sphenodon punctatus | reverse complement strand
GGGGGGGGGGGGGGGGTAGGTGAGTGCTCACACATCCTTCTGTCTCTCCCCCTTGTGGCGCACAGAGGTGGAGAGTTGCCAGCCCTAATATGGTGGATAGGAAGTCTTGCTTCATAAGGTTTCCCTTTGTAACAAGACTGAGGGTTGCCTAGCAATCCGGTCTTCCTCCAACCCACCCCAGAAGCCCCCTCTGGTCATTGATCCCTTCTCCCGATAGGGTGAGAGGGACAAATAGCCCTCCCCTCAAGAATCGGGAGGGGAATTATTAAGGTAATAGGTATCTGCTTCTTCATATGAATCAAAGGATCATATGGTGACAGATGTTTTGGTTATCAAAGGAGTGGATGAGTGCATGCATTGTGGGTGACTAGAAAAATACTTTCTTTTTCCTCTCAAATACTTGTCACTGTTAGGCTTGGTATCTAAATTATCAAGACATTTGGGAAATGAGAGGTCTGATTAGGGAGAACTAGGTGATTCTGGGAGCCAAATTAGTTGCTCCTGGTCTGCATATAATCTAAAACAATTTTCATTTAGATTTCTTTTGTTAACAGTGAAATTCAGAAAGTAAGGATTTCAAACAAAATGTGGTTATCAGATAGGTATCTCTAAGGCTGTTTTTGCACAGACACCCCTGCCCCCTACCCCTGCCCCCTGCTGGGTATGTGGTCATGTGTGTGGTGGTGGGGCAGCATCAGTGCATACTCCGCGGTAGTGGGTTTTGGGGATGGGTGTCCTCCTATGGAAACACCACGGGCAGAGGGTGGAGGTGGGTGTGCACTCCTGACGCACGCCCATCCACACCCATCACCCAACAACAGAGCCATCCGGCAAAATGGAGAAGGCTCCATGGGTGGAGATGGGTGTGCGTCTGTGGGAATGGGAGCACACCCACCTCCACCTGCCGCCGGAACACACCCATCACCCCACCCAGCAGCACTGTGTGAAAATAGCCTAAGTTGCAACCCAGTCCTGATACTAATAATTTCATATTTATATGTCACAGGCCACTTTAAGGTTTCCCTCCATAAATTATTTAAAGACTCTGAGTCTAACTCTGATCATGCAAAAACGTGAAGACTGGAAATAACATTGACTTCACTGAAACTGTAGAAAACTGTGATATTACTTATGAACTTAAGTGTTTCCAGTATAGTAGCTCATGAACTAATCTCTTCACCCATTACTGAAATGCATCCATTTTGTCACTGCAGAACAGTGGGCAGTGGGCTTCAAGGATCTATTCCTGAAAACAACTATAGGTACATAGGTCCATTTATTTTGATGAAACTATGTAGGTGTAAGTGATTTCAGGATGAGGACCAACACTTCACAACAATTTAGGGAACAAAATTATCATGGTCACTTTATTTTGATAGATAGAGAGAGAGAGAGAGAGAGAGATGTTGAAAGTAGCAGACCCACACATTAGTCTGAGATGCTATTAAAGTAATTGTTAGTATATCTTGAAAGTAGGGCTGTACCAAATAGTACTTACGAGAACTCAGGCTGAATACTAAAGTTCTGAGTAATCAGTCTGAGTACTCAGTGGCCCTGCGGCGCTGTTTCCGAAGTTTTGGAATTTGGAATTCCAGACCTCAGAAAGCTTTGGAAACTTCAGAAACTTTGGAACATTGCTTCAAATTCCTTGAACCCACAGCCAAAGCACTACCCAGAAAATCAATACCGAGAAAAGCAGACTAGCAGGAGTGGGACAATCGCTCCAGAAGACAACCCCACAAAAGTGCAACTGCATGCAGAAATAAAAAAAATACCAACAGTAGTGTACCCACAGCATGGCCCACCATCAGCAGTGAGTGTGCCCACTTTTATCATTATGCCAACCAAGCAATGCTCAAAAATGCAGGCTAGCAAGGAACATTCGCTCAAGAAGAATAAAACAACCCTGCAAAACAGTCTGCAACTGCATGGAGAAATAAATCCCACCAAAAGCCAGTTGGCCCAGGCTCCAGCAGTCACAAAATTAAGAGACCAGACCAGACATTCACACACACCCTCAGGGGCACTCTCTTGACATGGCATTGGTACTGTGTGGCAATAGTAACTTGAACAGACAATGTAAAGGGAAGAGTAGCCAGACAGAGAGATCCCAGTCTGGCCTCATGGTGCCAAGCAGCTGGTAGAACAGTAGAAGTTACACTTTACAATTAGGATCTGTTGTCCCATGCCACAGCCTAGACAACACACACAACCCCACAAAACAGTCTGCAACTGCATGGAGAAATAAATCCCACCAAAGCCAGCAAGCCCAGGCACTATCAGTCACAAAATTACGAAACCAGATATTCTCTCTCTCTCTCTCTCTCTCTCTCACACACACACACACACACACACACAGGGGCACCTTCTTGGCATGGCATTGGTACTATGGCACTGATAACTTGAACAGACCAGGCAAGGGGAAGTGAAGCCAGGCAGAGAGATTCCTCTGACCTCATGGTGCCAAATGCCAACCAAGCAGCAGGCAGACCTAGAAGCAATGTCGCCCCCAATTATCTTTTTTTTAATGGTAAAGAATGGTATGGTAAAGGTAAAGGTAACCTCGATCCCACAGCATTGGCCCTATGGACAGGAGAGGACAGGTCAAACCATATCATGCCAGGCCAAGCACCCCTCTCCCCCGCAGCTGATTACTTATAGATCCAGCAGCACTGTAGCATACTGTCAAATTCACCACAATCGACAAAATGGCTGCAGCCACTTTGTTTTGCCCTTCCAGCCAATCAAAAGTTTGCAAACTTGCCATGTGACTTACCATCACTCAACTGTTCTCTCCCAATCCCCCCTCCTACCAAATATGGCACTAAGTTTCATTTTCAGAAGAAGCTTAACTGTCCACCAGCCCCCACGCATGCAGTGGTTTCCGAAGTTTCCGGTGTTTTCCGAATAATGGCCTTGGTCTTTGGAACTTTGGACTTTGGACTTTCTGAACCCAATACCACAATCTATGGCAATTTCTGAGGTTTTCCAAAGACCGTGTTACAGCCCTCATTGAAAGCTTTAGCTTTGCAGTACCCCAGTGAATGGCATTACATTAATACAGTGAACGTAACCATATCTATCTGATTAATGGTGCATGGAACAGTTCTCCTAGGTGCCAGACAGATTTTCTGAGAAAACTAAGGTTATTTGGCTCAAGAAGTAAAGTGTAAATCAGATATTTGCTGACACACCTAGTAGAACAAATGGAAGATATTACTACATGAATTCACTTTCTCTTTCAAAAGTGTTTCCCCTCCTCCCTCTCCTCCCCACCTTTTGGATTAGGTCTGAGACACAAAGCTGCATGTATTCCAGTCCCTTAGGTATAACAGGAGATGAGATAACTAAATATGGAAATAATTAAAAGCAAAGGTTGGTCTGCTACTGGGAGGCAACTCTGCTCTTTGGCTTCCCCTACTTCCTGAAGTACAAGCACTAGCACTCTACTCCCAGGAGGTGAGAGACATGGAGTTGTGGAAAGAGCAAAGAGAATGCTGACAGCATATTCCCTGGTAGTAGAAGAAAAGGTACTGCCAATCTGACAAAGAGCAGACTATGGGCTGCCTGTTAAGGAGGTTTTGCTGGAGAGAAGGACAGTGTAACAGGGCAGAGTCTGGCCTGTGGGCAACTGGCCCTTTAAAGGGGTGCATCATAGGGCTGTGAAGAAGATGCATCTCTTGGGTAATAGAAGAACAGCTGAGACTGGGCATGGCAGAGACAGCCCAGGGATAAAAGCCAGGGAAAGTCTCAGTGCGAGGAGGCCTGCGAGGAGGCAAGAGTGAGTTGGGAGCTCTGCCTAAGTGTGAAAGTAATAAGGATGTGTGAACAGAATGGGGTTCAGATGTTCACACATTCGGCCGTTCAGTCTGAAAACTTATTTTGGGTTCATGGGTTCGGTCTGGCAGAGTTCGGTCCCAGTGAATGTTCAGATAATTTGGCCATGGCAGAGGCTTACAGAGCTCCAGGCAGGCCTGTGGAGGCATGGAAAGCCATCGGAGACACAGAAGCAGCAGAGACCGGGAACACTTGGTGCTTGGCACCCTGGCTTGCCCGGGCAGGCAGGCTCAGAGCTTGGCCCCTGGCGGTGCCTTTGGCACCATGACTGGCCATCTGAGACCCAGTGGCAGCGGCAGCAGCTGCAGCAGCAGCAGGGCTGGGAAGGCTTGGGTCTTGGTGGCTGGCCAGGCACCCCTACTTGGCTGGGCATTTCAGGCTGCCAGGCATCAGTGGAGCAGTAGCAGACTTTGGATTCCCTGGTAGCAGATCCCATGGCACCAGTGGCAGCAGCAGAAGACAGGAAGCATGCCATGAGAAGCCGAAGGCAGGCTGAGGCAGGGTTCGAGGTTGGCAACCAGTGCGGGCACACAGGCAGCGTGGCATGAGATGCAGTAGGGAAGGCAGGCTGGGACCTTGGCAGGGCACTCAGATAGGCTGACGAAGACTGTGCAGCGAGAGAGAGACAGAGTCAGTCAGATTGGCGGGCTGAGATCGTCTAGACAGAGGCCGACTGGCAGGCTTACAGCTTCCCAATGCCACACTGCATCATGAGGTCAGTTAGATAGGCCAGCTGAGGCCCTCAAGTCAGAGAGACAGAGAGGCAGGGTGGGTGCCGGGCATTTGGAGGGAGGGACAGCACCTCAGCAGCAGTAGGCAGCCCAGGTTGAGGAGGAGTCCCGTCCCAAGACTTCCCCTGGCATGGGATGGCGTGTGTCACTGCGCCATCAATCCATGACCAGGGGCAGCTCGGGCAATCCCAGCAGCAGAAGGTTCACCTTGATGAAAAGCAACTGCTTCACCAACTTGGCCCCCAGTCTCAGGCAGTGCAGTGAGCAAATGTTCCCTGCCATAGAGAACACCCGCTCGTTGGGGACACTGGTTGGTGGGCAGGGCAACAGACCCTTGGCCACTTTGGATAGGGCCGGCCACACATTCCTCCAAGAGCTGTGTTGCCACCATGTTCTGCCCCTCCCATCAGCGGTGTCAGTGGTGCAGCAGCAGCAGCCTGTTGAGGCCCAGAAGTGTCAGTGCACCATTGAGGAGCTGGGTTGGGGCAGCTGCCAAGTTCATCGGCAGCTGCAGGACATGGAGGACGGCGTGGCTTTCAACTGAAAGCCACACATTTGTTGGGGGAAATTATTGTGCTCGATGGGCAGCCCTTCTCGGTGCTCAGGCATATGGGGTTTAGGCGCCTGATTGGCTTCCTGGCCCCACATTTTAAGCTGCCCTCGCACACCACCCTGACTCAGGCTGCCACCGATGCCTGGCAGCCTGCAATGCCTGGCCAAGAAGGGGTGCCAGGCCAGCCACCAAGTCCTGGCCAGGCCTCTGCTGCTGTTCTGTCGATGCCGGGCAGCCTGCAATGCCCGGCCAGGATGGTGACTAGAACTGGAGAACCCAGCATAGAGCAAGCAGAACTGGAGGCTTGCAAGCACCACCCTGAGTCGGCAGGTTGTGCTAGCCCTGTACCGGGCTTTAAATGAGTGGGTGAGAGAGCAGCTGGCAGGGACTAGGGGTGCCACTGTCCACTTCACCACTGACCTGTGGTCGAGTAGGAACACACAGCACACTATCCTGGCAGTGACGACGCACTGGTGGCAGGACCCAGAGGCAGCGTTTGACAGTGGCAGGAGGGGTCCTGAAGCAGGGTATAGGTGGGTTCTGCTTCATGTGGAAGTCATGGACGCCACAGCCCCCACACATCTGAGAACATCTAGGTAGCTCTGACCACCGTGGTGAGGGAGTGGGTCACGCCAGGCTCACCCTTCACCAAGGGGTGCGTGGTGACGCCCAACACGGCCAATATATTGAGGGCAGTCCACAAGGGAGGCTTCACCAGCATACCTTGCACGTCACACACCCTTCACCTGGTGGTCAGGGATACTCTGGACTTGAGGGAGAAGGGGATTGGGGCTGGCAAGCTTAGCTCCCTGATCAAGTGGGGGAGGAAGCTGGCCGGTTTCTTTAACTGGAGTTCGAAGGGCAGCGACCTCCTCCAGACAAAGCAGACAGAGCAAGGCTCCCCAGTGCACCATCTGGTGCAGGATGTGTCCACCAGGTGGAATTCCATGCTCCTGATGCTCGAGCAGCATCTCAAGCCTTGCATGAGATTCAACTGGTGACTCACAGCGGGGCACCTCCATGGTACAATGGGGCAGAATGGGATATCCTGGATCACACTGTATTTGTTCTGAGACCCTTCCTGGCCATGACGGAGACCATCAGCTCCTCCAAGGCCACCATCAACCAGGTGACCCCTCTGGTCCAGAGTCTCCACAGGAGGCTGGATGAAATTCTCCAGGGGCAAGAAGCTGGCAGCTGAGGCGGTTGCCCTGGTGCAGCAGCTGAAGGCAGGGCTGAAGGCACAGTTCAATGAGCTCCTCCAGTGAGAGAAATATGTTTTGGCAAACATGCTGGATCCCAGGGTCAAGGGAAGAGTAGCACGCCAGACACCGCTCTATGGCCACTGGAAGGGTGAGCTGGTGGAGAGGGTCTAGCTGGCAGAGAGGGCACTTGAGAGTGCGTGGCAGAAGCAGCAGGATGCCCCTGGGGATGGTGGGAGCAGTCACCCCTTTCAGCCGGTGGGGTCTATCCCTGCTCCCAGCCCTAGCAGTAGCAGCAGCACCAGCAGGCTGAGCAGCAGCAGCAGCAGCACCCCTATTGCTTCTGGATGACATGGATGGACAACCCTACCTTCCTGTAACATAGGCCCCAGAACTTTGAGGGTGGGTCCTGGGACTGGAGTGGCAGCTTCTAAATGAAGTAGAATTATGGCTCCCCGTGAGCGGAATGATGACCCCAGAACCCTGACAGTGGGTCCTGGGACTAGAGTCGCAGCTTCTGGATGACGTGGATGGACAGCCCCCCATACCTGGAATGTAGGTCCCCAAACCCTGATGGTGGGTCCTGGGGCTGGAGTGGCTGCTTCTTGATACGTTAGGTTGACAGTTCCCTGTGAGCAGAATGATGGCCCCAGAACCCTGATGGTGGGTCCTGGGACAGGAGTGGTAGCTTCTGCATGACATGGATGGACAGCCCTCCCAGCCCGTACTGATGGTGGGTGCTGGGAAAGGAGTGGCAGCTTCTAGATGATGTGGAAGGATAGCCCACCATTCCTGTAACGTAGGCCTCAGAACCCTGATGGTGGGTCCTGGGGCTGGAGTGGCTGGCTGCCTCTGAAGCGAGTAGACTGAGAACTAATATTTTAAGCCCCTAGAGGAGTCTCTCCTAGGAAGCAGCAGGGGAAGCAATCGGGGACTAGGTAGCAGCACCTCCTATTTTCCCAACGCTCCTGGACACACAGTGATTGAAGCTCCTCTTGGCTATTTCCTCACCTGCCTCAGTGATGATGCTGGATACCTCCTCTAAGTCCGAATCATTGTCTGTGTCCAACAGGAGCAGAGCTGGCTCTCCCTGGGCAATACTGTAAGTGAATAAAGACCCTCCATGTGGGTTGGCGAGCGATCGCTTCCACCGCAAAGAGCGGATGGTCTCCGACTCAGTCACGGTCAGGACTGGTCTCAGCACGAAGACCATGTGAGCCAGGATCTCCCATTCCACCCCATTGTACCCTGGAGGTGCCCCACTGTCCATCACCAATTGAACCTGATGCAAGGCAGCTTTCATGATCATCTCTGCCAAATATCAGAAAGATGTGATAAAGGGTCCCAATTTTATATGCCTGTACAGCATATGCAGAGAAAGAGCTTTTGCCAGGGATTATCTTACATGTAACTGTGGTATAAGGTCAGTTTGTGATGTCAGTTGGCCAGCAGAAATGTCAACCAAATGTCCCCATTCTGTGCTGTGACCATCACAACTTCTGTCCCCCACTTTTTACTCAGAATTCAGAAGCATCTGTTTAGGAAAGAGCCAATAGCGATTCTCTTATATCCTCTGTCACAGTGCTGCAGGATGTGATTGTAATGATAATTGGCCAGCCTGTATGAGTAAACTGTCTATCCTGATTTTTGGGATGCTATCCCCAAAGTCCCAGTTATGTCCCTCCTATACCCGCCTCAGGGCTGCCCCTTATGCCCGTCTCTACCGATTGGTCCTGTAAAGCTGGAAGCATGCAGTAATTGTCCAGTGAATCTGTCTGTCAGTCTTTTCAGTTACTCCACATCCTTCCTCCTACAGCAGCACTACAGCAGGCTGACCAGGAAGAGCACCCCTATTGCCAGCAGCAGCAGCAGTTTGTATGTGAAGGCCACTGTGGCAAGCATGGCAGACTGGCAGACATGGCAGACTGGCAGACAGTGAAGTGGAACGACAGCCCTCCCTGCCTGTAATGTAGGCCCCAAACCCTGACAGTTAGGGGTGTGTGAACACCGAATGCTTCGGGGTTCGGCCGAACCCGAAACTGTTCAGTTCGGTCAGTTTGAACCCGAAACCATTTGGGGGGCCAAACCCATTTGGGCACGGGGGTGACCCAGTTTTCCCTCCCCCTTCCAGGCCGTGCAGGTGGAAGGGGCACCAGGAAACACCTCCCACCCCCACCATGTCCAGCCTGAGATTTATTTTCTTTTAACCCCCACCGCCCCAGAATTGCCCGCAGCCCTACCTGGTGGTGCCGGGGCTCTGGCCCCCAGGTCCAGCGGCGGGAGGGTCTGGCAGTAGGTCCAACGGTGGTCCAGAGCGCTTCAGGAAACTACTAGGCCTTCAGGGTCAAACCGGAAGGCCTAGTAGCAGCCTGTTGTGCTCCAGAACGCTGCCCCCACCAGACCCGCAGCCACTGCCGCAGCCACCACCAGCCCCAGGGCCGGAACCCTGGCACCACCAGGTAGGGCTGCAGGCGATCCTTTGTGAATAATTCCTAACATTCTATTTGCTTTTTTGACCACTGCGGCACACTGGGCTGAGGATTTCAGTGTATTATCCACAATCACTCCCAGATCCTTTTCCTGAGTGGTAACTCCTAGCTTAGTACCCAGCATTGTGTACTAATAATAATACTAATAATACTAATAAATTATTATTATTATTAAATAATAATAATAATAATAATAATAATAATAATAATAATAATAATAATAATAATAATAGACTACCCACCACCCAGGACACATATACAGATACATATATCAGCTGCACTGCACATTCCTAAATGTTTTTCCTGACTCCTTCCACAACAACCAAGATGCTTTTGGACGTGTGAATGATGAGCACAATTTGTGTTCCACCTCATTTCTTTCTCTGAGTCTGCTACTACCGCTGCTGTTTTAAGGCTGTAGCAGCTGCTTCTCTTATTTCATGCAGCCTTTACCCTCACTGCTGATAAAAAAGATACTTAATCAAAACTGGGGGAAGGATTCCAGGTGCAAAATATGGCAGGTCATTGGTGGGACTGAAAAGGCCAAAGATTAAACTTTTAAAAAAAGATATCAAGCCAGGATCAGTGAAGACAACGTCCCTTAGGCTTCTGAAAAGTGAGGGTTGCCAAAGAAAGAAGTCCAGCTGTGCTTTAAGGCTGGAAATGTATACTTCTTCCTGGACCTGTTGCTTCTGTAATATCTACAGGAAACTGCCCAGATAATAATAATCTGAAAGTTAGCTGGGTATAGCTGATGTGTGTTTAATTTTTAAGCGTGTATAAAATCCACACAATAGATGTGGAATTGCCACATAGGTAACACTGAAAAATGGGTTTTCTGCAAAATTCAGGGATTTTACTCACAGTGCATAGACAGTAAAAATGAAGAAGATTTATTCTGCCCAGCAGAGAAAGAAATTAATAATTGATTTTCCACCTTGCCAAACAATGCTGCTTTGCTCAATTAATATTTACTCTTCAGTTCAGTGTCTTGCAAATGATGGTGGTGGTTAGCCAGGTTGCAGGACAACAATAGGAGAGGTTTAAAATCCATCACTATCACTGCTGCCAGATGCTGGACTTTGTTTTGAAGGACAGAATTTCTTCTGATCTTGTAAGTGAGATGTGGAGTGCAAGTGAAAAAATGTGGTTGCTCCTTTTACAGAGATATAATAGTTGTTACCAGACATAATGATAAATATGTGCAAATTCTATGTATGTTAAATTCAATTTTGTCATCCTGGGTTCTAGCTGTGTGAATCTATGCCAGCTATAATGTCTCCAATTACTCTGATAGCTGTTTGGTGAGCCATATGACATTAGTGATTGGCCACAACCGTAGGTGTCCATATAGAAAAACAATCAGTGCTACAGATGGTTTTAACATCCTTTGAGCCTGGCGTCTTAACCATCAAGGTCAATAATTATACTGATACTGAAATTTTGACTCAATTGTTCCTTAGAAGTGGTTGCTGAATAGGGATGTGCGAATGTAGTTCAGGCGTTCGGGGTTCGACCCAAAGTCAGACCGTTCGGACAGCTGAACCAAACGGCCGAAACGAACTCCAAAACCCTTGAACAGTTCGTCCATGTTCGGAAGAGTTCCGGCGGCATTCAGGCGGGAAAAACGGGACTGGCAGGCCCAGGAAGTGGGGGAGGTCAGCTGAGGAGGGATGGAGAGGCTTGGACTAGCAGCCAACCTGCCCAATCACCATCCCTCTTTTCCTCAGACCCCTGGCTTCGCAGTCTGCGATTGGCTGCACAGAGCCAATGGGGCTTGTGGTAAGGCAGGAGCATCAAGTAACAAGTAACAAAAGTAATTGTCCTCCCCCCCTTCCATATCATTCTGAACTAGCCACTGATCCTGTCAGCAGGCATTTTCAGAACTCTCTCTCTCCCAGCAGTTTGTGTTCCTCCCAGTTCATTGCCATCCTCCTCCTATTTCACCCATTTCCACACTTTTACCTTGATAGTTTCATTTATTTAGATTAGATTAGATAGATTTAGGTGTTATTTTTATTTTTTACCCCTCCCTGTGTTCTTTCTCCCTCCCCTCCACTGAATCCTTCCCTCTTCCCTGTATATATTCCATCCCTGATTCCCTTCCCCTGTTTTTGGATATATTTAGAGTAGGATTAGATTGATTTAGGTTTCATTTCAGTTTTGTACCCCTCCCTGTGTTGTTTGCTGTGAGCTGTCTGTGTCCCCCCACATCCCTGTGGTTTTTATATATATATATATATATATATATATATATATAGTTACTATAGATAGATAGTTGTAGGAGTTAACTTAGTTATAGAGACAAAGACAGTGTGTAGTGAATCAGTTTGAATATTTTATACTGTGTTTGTAGGCAAGGGTGCATGTGACAGAGGTGGCAGGAGGCATGCCAGCAGAGTGGCAGCAGGCATCAGCAGTAGTCTGAGCCTGTCACCACATCCCAAACTACACAGGCCTGATTTTGGGAGACAGGCTTCAGAAGCTCCAAGCAGTGGCACTAGGGGTGTAGTTCGGCGGCGCCTACTGCCAGCATCCTCCACTGCCACGCAGGACACTGGAAGGCCTGCGGTCCAGGAGGCTGCAGCTGTCTCTACTGTGGCTGCAGGAGCAGGTGCAGGTGCTTCGGGGTTGGATGTTCATCATGGGCCACCAATGTCCCCCATTATTGAGGTGTTCCCCAGCAGTTCAGGGCTTGGATCCCACCCCGGCAGCTAGAGGCAGGGCCCAATCTCTGGGCAATGGAAGCAAGGAGATGATCAGCAGTAGCAGCAGTTAGGGGTGGGACCAAACTGAAAAAAACAGGTATCGGTTTCACCGGTTACCAGTTTCCAAAAAATCGGTTTTATCGGTAAAACCAGTTTACTGGTACTAGGTTTTTTTCATTGATTTCAATGGAGAAGTGTCCCCATTGAAATCAATTAACCCCCCCCAAACCTCCTCCCTCCCCCTCCCAGGCTGCGTGGATGGAAGGGGGACACTCCCCACCCACCCTGCCAGTTTCCCCAGAAGGTCTAGTGAAGCGCTGAAGTCAGCGCTGAATCCGTCCCTGCGCCGTGCTGTTGCCACCGCTGTGGTCACCACCCACAGCACAGGTAAAAGGCAATCAGAGGGGTTTTTAACCCAGAGTGTCAGTGCCTGATATCCTCGGGAGGGCTCCCGGAGGAGAGCTGCCTCCTTCAACAATTGCCCTGGTTTCTGCTGGGTAGCTGGCTGTGTGGTGGCAACCCGGAGCATGCAGGTCCGGCGGCCCGGTTTAAAAAAAAAAATCCAGACTGGGCAGTCACTGGCAGGGTGGATGGGGGGTGTCCCCCCTTCCACCCGCACAGCCTGGGAGAGGGAGGGAAAGTGGTTTGGTTTTTGGTGGGGTTTTTTACATTGTGACCATTCATTTCAATGGCCGCAATGTAAAAAAATCCGGTGCTGGAAGCGGCACTGGTATGGGGAATTCTCGGATCTATCCGATATTCCCGATACTGCCAAATACCGGCAGTTTTGGATATCGGGAGATCCGAACTTCCCACCCCTAGCAGCAATAGCTATAGGGGGCACAGGGAGAGTGGCAGCAGCATGGATGATGGACAGTTGATCAGCCAGCTTCAGGGTCGCAGTATTCACCTTCGCGGGACATATCTCAGATTGGGGGCAGTGAGGCAGACACTAGTCCTGTGAAGGAGATGTTTGGTGCTGAGATGATGGCTGTCCCTCTGAGAGCTGTGTCGCCACCATGTTCTGCCCCTCCCATCAGCGCTGTCAGTGGTGCATCACCCAGTGCAGGCCAGAAGGCAGGAGGGGGCAAAAAATCCTCCGTATGGGTGCATTTTAAGTTGATGTGGGTGGATGATCCCAGAGAGGTGCAGTGCAGTTTGTGCCAGAAGGTGGTGAAGTGTGGGCAGGTGCTCACCAACCTTGGCACAACTGCCATGGTGAAGCACCTGAAGTCATGCCACAGCACTGTGCTGCAAAGCAGGCACGCAGGGGCAGTGGACACCAGCAGGTTGCTGACTGCAGCGGCCAGTCGTCTGCCTCCATCAGCAGGCAAATGTCCTCGAGCAGCTACCTCTAGCAGCAGGAGCGGTATTTCTACTAGTGGGGAGCAGCAGCAGCGCACCATGGAGGAGCTGGGATGGGGGCAGCTTCCAAGTCTATCAGCAGCTACAGGATGTGGAGGGTTTTCAACTGAAAGCCACGTGCATGTTGGGGGAAATGATAGCGCTCAATGGACAGCCCTTCTTAGTGGTCAGGGACATGGGGTTTAGGCATGTGATTGGCTTCCTGGCTCCCCAGTTTAAGCTGCCCTCATGCACCACCCTGAGTCTGCAGGTGATGCCAGCCTTGTACCGGGCTTTAAAGGAGCGGGTGAGGGAGCAGCTGGCAGGGGATGGGGGTGCCACCATCTACTTCACCACTGACCTGTGGTCAAGTTGAAACGCGCAGCGCACCTACCTGGCAGTAACAGTACTCTGCTGGCAGAACTCGGAAACAGCATTTGGGAGTGGCAGGAGGGGTGGACCCTGCTTCAGGCGGAAGTAATGGATGGCCCCCACATGTCTCGGAAGTTCAGAATATCGAGGCAGGCCTGACTGCCATGGTGAGGGAGTGGGTCCCGCCAGGTGTGCCCTTCACGTGCGTGGTGACAGACAACATGGCCAACATATTGAGGACAGTCCATGAAGGGGGTTCACCAGCATTCCTTGCGCCGCAAACACCCTTCACCTGGGGGTCAGGGATGCTCTGGGTTTGGGGGAGAAGGGGATTGGGGCAGGCACCCGTAGCTCCCTGATCGAGTGGGGGAGGAAACTGGCCTGTTCCTTAAACAGGAGTGTGAAGGATAGTGACCTACTCCAGGTGAAGCAGGCAAAGCAAGGTTCCCCAGTGCACCAGCTAGTGCAGGATGTGTCCACCCGGTGGAATTCGAGGTTCCTGATGCTCGAGCGGCTTCTCGAGTAGAAAGCCACCTTACATCAGCTTCAACTCGTGACGGACAGCGGGGCACCTCTAGGGTACAATGGGGTGGAATGGGAGATCCTGGCTCACACAGTCTTTGTTCTGAGACCATTCCTGGCCATGATGGAGACCATCAGCTCCTCCAAGGCCACCATCAGCCAGGTGACCCTTCTGGTCCAGAGTCTCCACAGGAGGCTGGATGAAATTCTCCAGGGGCAAGAAGCTGGTGACTGAGGCAGTTGCCCTGCTGTGGCATCTGAAGGCAGGACTGAAGGCACGGTTCAATGAGCTCCTGCAGTGAGAGGAATATGTTTTGGCAACCATGCTGGACCCCAGGGTTAAGGGCAGCATGGCATGCCCGACACAGCTCTATGGCCACTGAAAGGGTGAGCTGGTGGAGAGAGTCTGGGAGGCACAGAGGACTCTGGAGAGTATGTGGCAGCAGCAGCAGAATGCCCCTGGGAATGATAGGAGTGGGAGAAGGCACCCCTTTTAGCCGGTGGGGTCTATCCCTGCCCCCAGGCCTAGAAGTAACAACACCAGCATCAGGCTGAGAAGCATCAGCACCCCTATTGCCAGGAACATCAGCTTGTATGTGCAGACCACTCTAATGAGCATGGGCCCATGCACAGCAGGGCAGGCAGTGTGGCTGAGGGCAGTGATGGAGGTGGTGCCCAAGTAGAGTTATGCGAGGGAGTATGGCAGCACCTCAGCAGCAGTGGAGAGCTACCTGGAGGAAGAGCCGGGCTTCAATCCCAAAAGCAATCTCTTGGCATACTGGGCCGGCAAGACCAACGTGTGGCCGGCCCTGTTCAAAGTGGCCACGGGTCTGTTGTCCTGCGCACCAACCAGTGTCCCCAGCAAGCATGTGTTCTCCATGGCGGGGCACATTTCCTCACTGCACTGCCTGAGACTGGGGACCAACTTGGTGGAGCAGTTGCTGTTCATCAAGGTGAACCTTCTGCTTCTGGGATTCCCCGAGCTGCCCCTGGACATGGATTGATGGTACAGTGGCACACGTCATCCCATGCCAGGGGCAGTATTGGAACAGGGCTCCTCCTCAATCTGGACTGCTGCTGCTAAGGTGCTATCCCTTCCTCCCAATCCCCAGCGCCCACCCTGCCTCTCTCTCTCTCTCTCTCTCTCTCTCTCTCACACACACACACACACACACACACACACACACACACACACGATGGCCTCGGCCATCCTATCTGACTGACCTCATGATACCAAATGGCACTGGGGGGCTGTAAGCCTGCCAACTGGCCTCTGGCTAGATGATCTTGGCCCGCCTATCTGATTGGCTCTCTTTCACGTGCACTGCACAGTCTTCGCTAGCCTATCTGAGTGCCCTGCCAATGTCCCAGCCTGCCTTCCTTACTGCCTCTCATGGCACGCTGCCTGTCTGCCTGCCCAGGTTGCTAACCTCAAACACTGTCTCAGTCTGCCTTCCGATGCTCATGCTACTCTGCCTGTCTGGCCGCCCACCCAGGTTGCCAAGATCAAACCCTGCCTCAGTCTGCCTTCCAATGCTCATGCCATGCAGCCTGTCTGCCTGCCTAGGTTGCTAACCACAAACCCTGCCTCAGTCTACTTTCCGATGCTCATGACACGCTGCCTGTCTGCCCGCCCA
Organism: Sphenodon punctatus; assembly: GCA_003113815.1. Taxonomy (NCBI): domain Eukaryota; kingdom Metazoa; phylum Chordata; class Lepidosauria; order Sphenodontia; family Sphenodontidae; genus Sphenodon; species Sphenodon punctatus. The sequence goes on along the minus strand of QEPC01003078.1, from coordinate 2,243,049 downwards.
GGTTGCCAAGATCAAATCCTGCAACAGTCTGCCTTCCAATGCTCATGCCACTCTGCCTGTCTGCCCACCCAGCTTTCCAAGATCAAACCCTGCCCCAGCCTGCCTTCCAATGTTCATGCCATGCTGCCTGTCTTCCCGCCCAGGTTGCCAAGATCAAACCCTGCCCCAGTCTGCCTTCCAATGCTCATGCCAAGCTGCCTGTCTGCCTTCCCTGGCAACCCTGGGTGATGTGCCCCACTGGCCTGGTAATCCCACTGCTGCTGTCTGCTGGTCCATGGGTGCTCTGCCTTGACAAATCCAAATGTGCCCACACAATCCTGCTGCTGCCGTCTGCTGCTGTATGGGAGCTCTTCCCTTGCAAATCCTACCATCCTGGCTCCATGGGTGCTGCACACAGGCAAATCCTGCTGCTGCCATCTCTGCTGTTCCACAGGTTCTCTTCCATGGTAATCCAGTGTCTGCTGCTGCTGCTGTTGCTGCTGCTGCTGCTATTGTTGATGCCGCCTCTGCAAATGCCACAGGGTCTGTGCCCTGGCTATGCAATCTATGCTGCTGATGCTGATGCCGCCTCTGCTGTGCCATGGGTACTGTGCCTGGGCAATCCAATGTCTGCCTCTGTTGCCAATGCTGCCTCTACTGTGCCATGGGTTCTGTTCCCGGGCAATCCAATATCCGATTCTGCTGCCTCTGCTGTGCCATGGGTTCTGTGCTCCAGCAATCCAATGTCTGCTTCTGCTGCCTCTGCTGTGCCATGGGTTCTGTGCCCTGTCAATCCAATGTCTGCTGCCAGTGAGTCTCAGATGGCCATCCATGCCCCCACGGGCACCCCCATGGGCTGGTGCCTGCCTGCCTGCGCAGGCATCCCAGGGTGCCAAGCTCCATGCTTTCTTGGTCTCTGCTGCTGCTGCTGTGTTTCCAATGGCCTGCCATGCCCCCACATGCCTCCCTGGAGTGCCCCAAGCCTCCAGGTGGAACCGAACCTTCTGAACATTCAGGTGGGGTTCGAACTCCGCGGGACAGAACTCATGAACCCAAACTAAGTTTTCAGGCCAAACGGCCCAACGTTCAAACTCCGTTTTGTTCGTACATCCCTATTGCTGAACGTCTGGGTTGTAGGTCCTGACCCTTACTCTCTTATTGTTACCAACAGTTTTGCTCAGCAATGAAATTATTATTAATGGTGAGTTAGATAAGCATAGTCCTGTTAGTTCCTCTGTGGCCATTACTACTGAGGAAGCTTCCAGAAGAAAAACCTTGGGAGGGAAAAGAAATGGAGTACAATAAGAGGCAAAATAGTTCTGCTCAGAGGTAATCAGACTTTTAAGAATGAGGACAAGTTTCAGTTAACTTATGTTAAATCATAATTAGGACCAACAAGGCAAATCCCCATTTCTCTATATAATTAGATAAGTGATGCAGGTTTCAGGCATCATATATACTAGTACGCATAATTGTTCAAATAAACCTATACATTTCTGTGATTATTCCTTATGTAAACATTGAAATTCTGAGTTTTGGACAGATACTGAGAACGCATGAGTGTGAAGCTCAATTGTTTTCTCTTTCAATGCAGTAGATAATGTAGACTGATATTGATTATTGAGGAACAATTGTGGTATGTCCCACAATTAAAATGTTCAATGTTCTGGAACATAGGTCTTCAGCATAACTTTCTGAAACAAGTGGAAAACTGCCTTGTAAAATAAGAAATAAACATTGTTGTACTACAGCTTTTGTTTTTTGTTATCCTAGAAGCACCTCTTCCTCAAAGAGCAAAACACTATTATTATATAGATTACAAAGCAAAGTGAGCCCCAGATCAGGCTATATTGACTCCACAAGAATATAAGCATTAATCTCACTCACAATTGCTTTCAGAAATAGCCTCACTATTTTTCCAGGCTTCAGAAGTGTAGATGAAAGAAAGTCATGACCTCTTTTCAACAAATGTTTTTTCTTGACTATTCCCCTACAGAGCACATTAAGACATCTTTCTTCTAGCTCTCTATATGCACTTACTGCACTAGTTTAAAGTGTCATTCTATTCCTGAAAGCTCATAGCCTTTAGAGAAAATATATTGTACATACTATTGTATTATTATTTAATTTGAGCTAAAGTAAATTCATTCAGTTTGATAGAGATGCATTCATTTTGCAGATGGGGAAATGAGACTGAGAGATAGTGACTTTACCAAAGCGATGCAGTGAGTTCATAGCTAAAGCAGGAATTTAATCTTGATCTACCAGGTCCGAGCATAACACCTTATTTGCTAAACCACAAAGGTTTTCCAAATTAGACAGCATTGATATTAGTATTAGTATACTAATATCTCCAATCAAAGAATGAGTTATTAAATTTGACCAATTTGCATTTGTTTCTGTAAAACTAATATTGAAGACAGATTCTAAATTATTGATTTGTTAAATTCTAGGGCTGAATGTTTATTTTGTTGGTTTTTTTAATTCTCATTGAGAATCCCAGTTCTGAATTCATCTTGGGGACTGATAACAAACTAAGAAACAGCAGCATCTTGCTGTGATTCTGGATGAGAAACAGCAAATTATTATATATATATTTTTTAAAGTTTTAAACTCCAGAGGGGCCAGACCAGCCTCAGTCGCAGCAGAGAGGGAGCCTCCACTTCTTCTAGGGAGGACACCAACTCTGAAAATCAACTGGCCAGCTCCTTGAGCCCTCCTGAGCCCCCAGCACGGTGCACTGGTTGGTCAGCTAATCTTTGGGCTAGGCACCACCGCCCCCTGAAGAAGCGACCACTGCTAGGGTTGCTGTCAGGCCACCAACTCTGCAAGCTCACAGTCTATTTTAAGTCTCGCCTTCACTACCCTCGAAGCTCATGGTGAGTTTAAACTTTATTTTAGTTAAAGCCTTGCCTTAGCCAGAAATTTACTGTCACCTTGGGTCACTCAAAATATTCTCTCAGCCTAACCTACTCTCGATGAACTAAGGAAATCATTATTGTTATTATTATTATTATTTTAAAATTTTCATTAGCTCAAGTTCCAGAACCGAGATCTTGGTGAGATCTTGGTCCTGGTACAAACTCTCGACAAACTAAGGAAATCAATAATAATAATAATAATAATGATGATGATGATGATGATTTCCTTAGTTTGTCAAGGGTAGGTTAGGCTGAGAGAGTATTGTGACTGACTCAAGGTCGCCTAGTGAATTTCTGGCGGCGTCTGTGGATGATGATGATGATGATGATGATGATGATGATGCTTTCCTTAGTTTGTACCAGGACCAAGATTTCAGTTCTGGTACTTGAGGTAATGAAAATTTTCATGAGAAGCAAAATTGCATCTCATTTCAGCCCTACTAAATTCTTTTTGATTTTCATTTTGGAGGCTCATTCACCATGGCACTTCAGTTGTTAACTGAATTATTCAGCATTTTTAAAAAATTTGGCAGTTCATGTCATCAACTTTAAAAAAAAAGTAACTCAGATTTGAATTAATATAATAAATGCATTCCCAGAGGGTTGTTCGTTTGTTTGTTCTAAAAGTATTTGAAATAATTTGGGGTCACTTAGATCCCAATAAAAAAGTAACAACATTTTTCTGAGTCTGATCTAGGGTTAGGGGGATTTTTCATGGTTGCTAGACTGCAGATGTGACTTGTCTTCACAAAGGTAATCAAATATAAGACTTGGGATTTTTGTTTCTGTGCCAACCTTCCCACACATCCTCATACAAACTGAATCCTGAAAAAGGGAAGCAAACTCACAGGTGGTTTTGTCTTCTAAATGTTTAGGCTAGATATGCAGTAGAAGTAAGCAACAGTTTTCTATCCACTAAGTTTTTTTTTTTTGTCATCTAAGAGCACAAAAGATCACAGAAATATAAAGCTAAAGCACACAGTGAGTTTGTTTCTGTAACTGAATTAATTTGTCCACTTTCTTTTTGCCATTGTTTATCATTGCACACTAAGCTGAGTTTAATAGTTTTTCAAATATTTTCTCTCCCTGAAGTGACAACGCTTTTCACGTTGATAGGCATTTCAGATGGTTTTTTAAAAACATATTTCTTCATGTAAAGCATGCACATTGCACACAGAATAAATTTTGTATGTTGTTTACTCTTTTGAAATTTTAAAATGAATTTTCCCTTCTTTCCCAATTAGAGACCGAATCTCACTCCTATCTAATTTGCAAAACTATTTTTCATCTGTTCTAGATACCTTAGCCGACAGATGGTGCTGTGTATAACAATTTTATGATATTGTGTAACATTTTAAAAAATGTATTATGGCCAAACTGCACATTTTAATTACTTTGTTAGGAAATCTGTATGAAATGAATTTCCCAATAATATATGTTAACCATAAAAATGATAACTAAATTCCAAGAAGCAGCTGGGTGTTGCTGATGAATGATTATATCATATTAGAAGTAGGGAAAAAGTTCAGTTGGAAAGTGGTCACAAAAGTCATTCTTACAGTCTTGACTCATGCAGAACTCTTGTAGGACTGAGTTAATGGTTTGGTAGATTTTTAATACACCAAACAACTTGGCCTGAATCGTGTGCTCTGGATTACTACAGGATTCTTTAACTTGAAATATAGAGGCTCAGTCTTTACTCCTGTAACTTAAATGAGAGTGCTCATGAGAATATATATTTTTTGTTCTTAAAGCACACAATATTGCAATCAAGTCTGAATGTGCTTAAGCATGTGAAAATTTATTATTTAATGTATATATGCAGCCCTTGGGGGAAATCATGAGATGGTTTGGTGTGTGTTGCCACCAATACGCTGATGAAACTGGGGTTTTACCTCTCTTTTTCAGCTGACCCAGGCCCTGCCATCTCCGTGCTATCTCAGTGTTTGGAGGCCATGGCGAGTTGGCTATGGCAGAGCAGACTGAAGCTCAATCCCGATAAGGCGGAGGTGATGGTGGTGGGCTGGGTGGGGGAGGTGGTGCCCCCTCTTGTGGAGGGGGTGCACCCCTCCATGGCTCAGCAGGTAGGGAGTCTGGGGGTATTATTGGACATGAGTCTCCGTCTAGGTCAGCAGGTGGATGTGGTGGCAAAGGTGGCTTTCCGCCAGCTGTATCTGGTGCGGAGGCTGCGCCCATATATCTCCAGACCCGACCTGGTCACTTTGATCCATTATCATCACCTCGAGACTGGACAACTGTAATGTGTTTTACGTGGGGCTTCCCTTGACGCTGGCCCGGAGATTGCATCAAGTGCAGAATGTGGCGGCCCGTCTCCTAACAGGGACGGGCTGATGAGAGCACATAACACCGGTACTCCATGCGCTGCACTGGCTGCCTGTAATGTGCCGAGCCAGGTTCAAGGTGTTGACATTGATCTGTAAATCCCTGTACGGTCTTGGACCAGGATACCTCAGGGACCATCTCACACTCCGTGACTCGGGATGGACTCTCCGGTCCACCAGGGGTGCCTTCTTGGAGGTCCCCCACGTAAAGTGGGGGGCTACAATTGAGAGGGCATTCTTGGTGGCTGGGCCCCGGCTGTGGAATTCCCTCCCAGAGGAAGCACAACTGGCCCCTAGTCTGCTGGCCTTCCGTCGTGCCTGCAAGACATGGCTGTTCTCCCAGGCTTTTGGAGGCGGAGAGGGGAGGGTGAGCTAAATTTTTGTATGGGGGTAATTTAAATTTGTTTAAAATATTTGTGTAGATTTTTATATTTTTTATATATTGTGATATTGTTTATTTTATGTTGGAAACCGCTCTGAGATGCCATAGGCATAGGGGGCAGCATATAAATGGAATTAAAAAATAAATAATAATAATTAAAAAAAAAATCTCCCATATGAAATTTTGTCTCTACTGTAGTGCCAGTGTATCCTAGTGGATAAAATGTTTATTTGGCTCTGAGAGATCATGGCTCAAATCCCATCATAGCCGTAAAGTCACAAGGTGGTCTTGGGCAACTCACTATCTTACAGCCTCAGTTTCCTTTTGTTCAGTATGGAGCAGTGTTCATAACAGTGAAGGTCAATCAAAATGTCAATGAAGAGCCAAGGACAATCATTGGGCATTTTTACACACTTTAAAGGTCCAGATTTTTAAATCTTCTGGGTTTACAATTCCACAAGTAAGTTCTGGATTCATTTTTCAAACACACACATTGCCCTGAGGCACTTCCAGGATGCATTCTTCACACAAACACTGCCCTGAGGCAGCCTAAAGTAGTCTCAGCTGTAGACGTGACTGGCTGCCATGGAAACCAAGTGACCACAGCTCCCTGGAGTAAAGCAGTTTACCAGGAGAACTTTTTACACACAAAAGTTCTGGGAGACGTTCTACACAGAAGTTCAAAGAGCCGGATGTTTAAATTACAGGTGAGTGATTTAGACACACAGAAAGTTCAGGATGTAACAACAAATATCCAGGAGAAATGTGTGTGTAAAAACACCCAGTGTAATGAGTGGCTCCTAACTGGTTGCACAGTGGTGTCACTGGTTGTAGGGTCAGGCCCAAAGAACTTGCTAGCTAAGACCTGTTAGTTCAGAATACCAAAGACTGCCTAGCTAAAACAGTACAATACGGAGCACTAGAAGCTTAGAAGAACCTACTACTGGACTGTGCAGGATGAAAGGGCCAAAAGGGGAAAGCCACCTCTGGTCTGAATCTTTCAGACCACAGTGGTCTGAATCTTTAATGATACAATTATCCATGTAAATTAGTCCTTACTCATTGGTTCTTACTCATGTGAAGAGTCCTACTAATATTCATGGGGTAAATTATTTTTCCTACTAGAGATACAATCCTATCCCTAGGGTTAGAAGTTGAGTCTTTATTTAGAGATGTACATGGATTTGTTTTGAAGTAGCATTCTGCCTGTGTGGAAGGAAGGTGCCAGATCCCCACAATCGCCACAAAAGGCGTTGGATGGGTTTTTCCTAGAGCTGTGATGGGTACCTACCAAACTGGTATGCCCTTAGAATTCATCTGTCAATAGACAGAATGGATACCATGGAATCCCCTAACAGTAGGGATGGGAAAACGCGGTTCGGAAGTTCGGAGTTCAGACCGAACTCGACCAGTTCGGCCGACCGAACCGAACTCGACCAGTTCGGCCGACCGAACCGAACTCGACCAGTTCGGCCGACCGAACCGAACTTCCAAACCGAACTCGATTTTAGAACCAAACCGAACTGAATTTCCGAACTCGGCTCTGTGCTCCCATTCCTAAAAGATAATATTCCATTTAGTTCAATGGGGTTTTAATTTCCGAACTTTGTTTGGAAGTTCGGAGTTCAGACCAAACTCAAATAGTTCGGTCGATCGAACCAAACTTCCGAACCGAGTTTCTGAACTGAACCGAAACGAATTTCCTAACTTGGTTCTGTTCACCCATCCCTACCTAACAGTACCTGAATGTCACACCTCTATCTCAGTTGTACCTTTACAAGAGTTTGGGTGGCAGCAGGCAGTGGTGGCAGTAGGGCTGGAGACTGAAGAACAGGACTGGAAGCTGAGTGGTCTGGTGGCAGTGAGGAGTGGCAGTTGGGAGAAGGAGAACAGATGTCTGGGCAGCAGGTCTGCTAAGGATGGGTGAACAGAGCCGAGTTCAGAAATTCGGTTCGGTTCAGTTCGAAAATCGAGTTCGGTTCAGAAGCTCGGTTCGGTCGACCAAACTATTTGAGTTCGGTCTGAACTCCAAATTTCTGAACAGATTTTGGAAATTCAAACCCCATTGAAATAATGGAATATTATCTTATAACAGAGCCGAGTTCATAAATTTGGTTCGGGTTGGTTTAAAAATCGATTTCGGTTCAGAAGTTTGGTTCGGTCGACCAAACTGGTCGAGTTTGGTCTGAACTCTGAACTTCCGAACCGCGTTCACCCATTCCTAAGGTCTTCGGCCTAGAGATCTTAGAGCCTTTGCACATGTGCCCAAAACCATGCGTGTGCAGACCAAGCAATCAAGGACCTAGGGGCTAGGCATGATGGCTTCTTTGCATATGCTCCTACACCCAGGTAGGCATGAGCCTGGGGCATAGGCTGTCAGCTCTGCTGCTACTGCCTCCAAGTGGCAGCTGCCTGCTCCACCACTACAACTGTCCGACACACCTCCCCTGCCCCCCAAGAAAAAGTGGGTACTTGGAGGAGGGATGTTTGCTTAATTTTGAATCCCTGGAAATCTGCCAGGCTACCAACATATCTGGGCAAATATCTGGGATTGCAAGATTGATTACCCATTTCAACTCTCTCTCCAAGCCCTATGGGAAATTAATTGGAAAGAGGGTTGAAGATCAGAGGTGAGGATTTTATAATTTCATTGGAATATAAGTCATACTAATGCACAATCTCCTTGCCAATATTCATGTGTTGCTGCTTCAATTTATATAAGCAACAGGGGGAAAAAAACAACATATTTGAATGAGATATTGATGTTTATTTTACAAGTGTGAAGTTTTAATGTCTACATGTTTTGTCTATGTGGGTGCAGTACATTCTGAGATCTGTTCCTAGCAGCCTATCAAATCTCTTAAGCGTTCACCAATACATAAAAAGAAACTAAATAGGAGCAGTGTTTGTCTGACTTGGTTGAGATTTTTTGATCCAATTAATTTTGTCAAGAACTTATTTTTCCAAACAACAACACTTCCATCTAAATTCCCATCCCCATGTATGGGGTGGGAGTGCGGGGGCATGGACCTTTGGTCTGGCTCTCCTTTGCAAGGAATGGGCTGGAGGTGAGTCCAGTAAGGCCACTATGTGTCCTCATTAAGGGCAAGGGGATGGAGGAAGGAGGATTCTGGCCATGGCTGATACATGCAACCAGGCTGGAGTCAGGCGTGCGAGTGAAGGGAAGCCCAGGGACCATCTGGGACTTCCCAAATGCCTGCCTAGGATGCACATCTAGGGCGGGAAGCAAGGCGGCATTGGGAAGTGGATTGGATTTAACACTTACCCACCTTCCCCCTGTTAAACTAGCATTGCAGGCTAAAGCTGTTTGCTGCATTGTTGCCGGTACAGGAAGGACTTTTGGAAGGACACCAACCTTGGGTGTTTTTTTATTTTATTTTTCTTTGGCCTTTCCCGAAGTGCCTTTGCCCTTGTCGAGCTGTTTTGAGCAATATCAGGGTGTGTTAAGTCTGGGTTGGAGTTAGGTGATAGCAAGTTCTTGTCGCAACTAAGCTATGTGTCCAGTGCTGCATAGGGGCAATAGATGAGAGGCAAACTAAACAAAGAAAAAAAAAGTACACCTTCATAAGAGGGTGGGCAGAAGTCATGCTTGCCAGTGTTGGCATTTTCAGCCTGACGCGTGGCATTTTACAACAAGCCCTGGAAAGGGATAAAGGTGTACTACCCTGAAGGATATTTGTGATCCTGGGTTGGTGGTGTTAAACAGCACCCATACCCTAGGAATCCCTTCTACAGGGAATCCCCAGGAAAAATATTAGCCCCTCCCCCCCACTACACAGTCAAGGTGAGTTGAGGAACTCCGGTGGTTATATGGTACTAAACCCAGAATGGTTGTGGATTTGCTATATAATTAATTTAATAAAGTTGTGGCCTGTTTTCAGATGTGATGATAGCTTGATTTGCCATGGTATTGCACACTTTGACCCGCTCAGGACAGTGTCCCACCGTCATGTCAGTTTGCATGCCACCTGATGTTAGCACAGGTTGGTCCATTGCCACTACAGACCGTGGTGCCGGATATCCGGGGCCTTGATCCTGGGAGATAGCTGAGGAACGGCCCAGGCTAAGGTGAGCACGATTGGGGGGAAAACAGGGAAATCCATGCCATCACATTAGTTTGGGTCGACCAAACCCAGGATGGAGCGCAGTCCACCAGGAAAACAGAACCCCACCAGGAAGGAGGGAGAGCAGTCAAATCAGCGGTATCCCAGCAATGCCTCAACAACCAGACCATGTGGGAGGTTTAAAGGGACCTGGCAGCAAAGGCACTCGTGTGTAGTTGGCACTGGGGTTGACAAGGGCCGCAGCCTTGGCCCTGGGGGTCGAATGGGAATCAGGTAGTCCAAAGCAGTGTACCAGTGTACCATGTCTCACATACATTGTGCAGCATACAGGTGGCTGCAAACACAAACATTAGGGCCGCTATCTCCTCCACCTTCAAGTCTATGTGCCCCACAATGGCTCTCCAGTGGTGTTTTAGGACCTCGAAGGATGGTGGGAATGGGCTGGTTCCCCATGCAACAATGGTCCATTCAGAGCTGAGGCAGAAGTTAAAGTGCACCTCTGCATGATTGCGGGATGCAGGATAGCTCTTCATAAGCCACCTCAGCAGGGGGTAGTCAGGGTGCCCCAGAATGACCTGTAACATTGCGACACCCTCGATAACGTTCATAGTGTTGTCACTGATATCTCCCCTGTAAGTTCTGACAAAGAATGGGGAGAGGCGGAGGATCCTGATATCATGGTTCCATCCTGAACAACCAGCATACACACCATCATCATCATCATCGTCGTCATCGTCATCGTCATCGTCATCATCATCATATCATTTATTGTTGCAACACACGTCATAACAAAATATACACAATAAAAATCCACAAAACAATTCCTACGGTAAAAATCTAAAAATAAACAGTCCTACTATCCTCTGCCAGTCCTAGGCGTACAAATATATAATAAACTGGTGACTTCCGAACTAAGCATATCAGAGCTTTACATTGCTATAAAGAGTTCATCCTAGCGATTCTACCTCATGTACATATCTACAAATGTTGCATTGTTATAGTATCCTTTTATTGTAAGCCTCTGTTATTATAGGTCCCATGCGACCGTAGCCTTGTTAGGAGTTCCCAACATAAAATTACTACGCTAATAATCCCTAGCTCTTCAATGAGGATTGAGATCAAGAAGCTTTTGGCCCCTATATGGCCAGTTTTCTAATTTGGTAGAATTTCAATTTGTTTATTTGTTAGGTAACCAGCAGGTCATTACCATTTTTCCTTTGAATGAAAATAAACAGATAGAAAAGTCCCACGTCAAATATGCTATCATAATCACACACTCAAGGCGCCAGCTATAGATACTACATCTATTCTGGAATAATCAAAGTATAGAATCCAAAAAGCTATTTCGGAATCAGGAGTTTGCAATGCATAGTCATTGCCAATAAAACATATTTTGCCACTCTTTTTGTCTCTTCTGAATTTCTTCGGTTCAACCACTTCCTCAAAACTGTCCACAGGGGTAGAGAATTTATGTCCTTTACTAAGTGCTTCAATCTTGGCATACAAATTTTATCATATGCTGGGCAAAAAGCAAGGACATGGACAAGATCTTAGCATACACACCTATGAATCAGCCATTGGCTAATAATAAATAACTAAGAACAAGTTTGGTTGAGTCGCACCCCAGAGTCTTATGGAACCAGAGAGGTTCTGAAATGCTCTTGGGGAGCTACCCTCTGATCTCGATGACCAATTACTTGATGACCTCATGACTCTTTGGAATACTCCAAAGAGCCACGATTGAGGCCATCGACCGAACGACTGAGGCCATTGACTGAACGGCTCCTAGGTGTCCAGTCCCTGAGCACCAGCAATGTAGGTCCCCCTGGTTTATGGAGGAACAGCAGCAGCTGGAACATGAAGGGCTGCTGTTGGAGCGACGGTGACGCCATACTCATGCTGAAGCTGACCGACTGCGACATAGAGTTAGTTTAAAAACTTGTGCCATGGATGTGTGGGCAGCAAAGAAGGGGTTTTTTGCTGCTCTTATAGTGTCTGTGAAGTTGCGTCCAGCTGAGCTTTTCCAGATGATGAGAGGGCTGGTCAATCCGGCCTCCTTCCACCTGGAACAGGAATTTTCCAGTGCTCACTGTGACATTTTTTTAACTTTTTTGTGGATAAAATATCTTGACTCCGTCACAACTTCAATGCCACGCTTGATGTGGTAGGAGAACCAGAGGTAATGGAAGCCACACCTTGCCCTGTTTCATGGGATCAGTTTCAGTGGGTGTCAGCTGATGCAGAGGATGTCCTTGAGGTGGTTAGGGCTACCTGTTGTGAACTGGACCTGTGCCCATCCTGGCTGGTCAAGGTCAGCTGGGAGATACTGGGGTTGTTGCTGGCAGGGGTGGTCAATGCCTCCCTCAGGGAGGGCAGAGTGCCAGGATGCCTCAAGAAGGCGGTGGTGCAGTCTCTGCTCAAGAAACAATTGCTTGACACTGACTCCCATGCCAGCTATCAGCCAGTCTTTAACCTTCCCTATTTATTTATTTATTTATTTAAAAACATTTAATATCCCACCCCTCCTGCCAAGGCAGCTTGAGGCTTACAATATATAGAATACATATAAAATCTCTATAAAATCTATATAAAATAATATAAAACTATAGGGAACCTCAGGGGCATCTGGACTGTGTCAGTTTTCTGGATCCCTCACAATCCATCTAGCGCCCGGGTTTTGGCACTGAGACTGTGCTTGTCGCCTTGGTCAATGACCTCTTCCGTAGAATCGGGGTCGGTTGACCCTTTTGATCCTGTTAGATCTCTTGGCTGCATTTGATACCATTGACCACGAGATGCTAGTGACCCGCTTGCAGGACCGAGATGGGGTGGGTGGAATTATTCTTGAACGGTTCCGTTCCTTCTTGACTGGGAGAACTCAGTGGGTGGTGCTGGGGGATTGCTTGTCACCTCCTCAGGACCTCATATGTGGAGTCCCACAAGATTCTATTCTGTCCCCTCTCCCGTTCAACATGTACATGCAACCTTTGTGTGAGGTTGTGAGAGGATTTGGTGTGCAGTGACATCAGTATGCTGATGACACCCAACTCTACCTCTCTTTTTCATCTGACCCAGACTCTGCAGTCTCAGTGTTTACCCGATGTCTGACGGCTATGAGAGACTGGATCAGGGTGAGTCGACTGAAGCTGAATCCTGACAAGAGAGAGGTAATGTCAGTGGGTAAGGCAAAGGATGTGACATCCCATGTCATTGATGGGGTCTGTCCCCCACTGATATTCCAGATGAGCAGTCTGGGTGTGTTCCTCAATTTCTTGCTCTGCCTGAATGTCCAAGTGGAGGCTGTGGCAAGGAGCACATTTTGCCAATTACATCTGGTGTGACAGCTTTGGCCGTATATCTCAGACTCTGACATGGCCACTGTCATCCATGCTTTCGTTACCTCAAGACTAGATTATTGTAACTCACTGTATGTGGGGCTACCCATGGTGATGGTCAGGAGACTACAACTGGTGCAGAATGTGCCTGCCCACCTCCTTATGGGAGTGGGCTGTCATGAGCACATTACACTGGTGCTCTGGTCTCTGCACTGACTGCCTATAGTCTTCCAGGCCCAATTCAATGTGTTGGTTCTGACCTATACAGCCCTAAATGGTCTGGGCCCTGCCTACCTACGGGACTGCCTCATTCTCCGGGTCCTGGAGCAGACCCTGCGGTTGGCCAGGGGTGCCTTCCTGGATCCTTCGGGCTTCCCTGGGGGGTGAGTCTGGAGACGGCATTCTTGGTGGTCACACCTAGGCTGTGGAACTCCCTTCTGGCGAAGGCCCAGTTGGCTCCGGACCTTCCCTCTTTTTGATGAAATTGCAAGACCCAGCTGTCCTGCCAGGCATTTGGTGAGGGGAGGGGTGAAGGGAGAGGTTATGGAGGTAGGGTGATATATTTTTACCTCCAGTTTAATTTAATTTAATTTAATAGATAATTTTAGTGATTTATTTATATACTATTGTGTTTTATATTTTTTATTGTTGTTAGCCACCTTGAGCCACTATCAGCGGAAGAGGAGGGATACAAATATTTTAAATAAATAAATAAATAAATGTACCCCCAGCTCATTCAACCTCTCCTCAGAGAGGTTATCACTCAGAGTGTGGGTGTGTTTGTAACCACATCTCTAATATAAAAAAATGTGTATAACTGTACTATATGAATTGTGTTCCAAACCCTTCAGTAGCTTTATTGCTCTCCTCTGTAGCCTTTTCAACTTTTCTACATCCTTTGTAAAATGGGATGTCTCCAATTTAAAACAATACTCCAAGTAAGTTTGTGTGTAAAAATTAGGGTTGCCAGACTCAAAAGCACTTTGAAAAAACAAAGAGTGATCATATGCTCCTAGATTAATTTTCCCATCTCTATTATCGCTGTATTGTTTGGTCATTTGTTTGCAAGCTTTTTGCGTATTATATTGGCTACCCATAGTGTCTAACTGTTGCTTCAACAGTCATGAATAGCAAGATATAGATATGGCCTGGTTACCCCCCACTTTCATGGCTCCTAACCAGGAACTCAAAGGGTGAAGTAGGGGCCAATATACCAACTGGAGCATTCCCTTGCAGAGACATAATTAGGCCAAACTCTGTGGCCTCCTGTGTTTGAGGACCCTCTGAGAAGAGAACAAGATTGTCACCACCATTAGAGCTGAAATTGTGTACCTGGCAAGTCATGTGCCCCAGGTGGTACCCAAATGAAACCTGATGGGCTACCCAACTTCCCAAGCTGACTCACCTCACTTCCAGGCTGCACTCTTCTGGTCCAGTCACTGGTCAGCTGAGCTAGGGACTTCCCCGCTTGGCTTTTTTTAATTGGGGGAGGGGAGTGATGAGGCCACTTCCCACCTGTGTGCACTCCCTTATGTTTTACACATCTCTTCTATAGGAAAGAGTGAGACAATAGGGGTGTGTAATTCATTTTCATTATAATGATAACAATAACATTCTTGTTTTCATTATATTTATTGCAATAACAATAACAAAGATCAATAATACCCAAATCAATAACAATAATGACAGTCATTATTGATTTTATTATTCCTTGGCAGGTGTTTTTTGGAGATAAATGTGAAGAGGAGAGGAGGGAGCAGACATCTTGGAGCCAGAAACAGTGTAGAACTCTTGAAGTGGGTCTGTGATGTTAGGGGAAGGACCTGATGGATGTGATCACTGGACAATGCACAGTGCAAACAGGTATGAGGCAGTTGCATGACACCCTGTGATTGCTCAATGCCTCCTGCCTAGATCCAATCATGAGGGCTCTGGGGAGGGCACTGCAACCCTTTAAGTTGCAGGGCCAGGCTGTTTGACTATTGTTCTTTGTTATCTCTTGATGTGACAGGTTGCATTTACAGAACTCTGGTGCTTGCACTAAAAATCTTCCCCAGTCCTCATTGTTATACCTTACCTTTACTTATACCTTTTATTTTACTTTTTACTTTCCTCTGTCTGTCTCCCCCTGTTCATATTATATAGAGATATATTAGTTGTAGATATGTTAGATACAGATATATTATTTGTAGATATGTTAGATATATTATATATATATATATATATATATATATATATATATATATTAGTAGATACTAGGCTTTTTATCATATATATAAGCATTATAGGATACGAATATGATAGATACTTAGATAGAACACATAGCAGATAGACATTTATTGATACCTAGATAGGAATATATTGCACATAGTATAGGTCATTAGGTGTAGGTTTAGGTTAGACATACATATTAGTAAATGTTCATATTGTCATTGTGCACTTATTACTACTGCATTATAATGAAAAAAGGAGAAAGGAGTTAAACTTCTGAAAAGTCTGGGGCACATGTCTTCTGGCACTTCTATAACTGGTGACAGCCCACAATGGAAGTGATACCAAAAACATTCTTTGTTATTGCTCAAAATCAATACCAATAACAACACTGATAATGAATAATGAATTTAGTTATTAACGATAATGAAAATGACAGTTTTTAATAACAAAAAACAAAAATGAAAATGAAAAATGACATGAGTCCCTGGTGCACACTTCTATGAGACAAGTAACCAAGATTAACCAAGCCAAGCACATGCACCTGGGACCTCGCATCTTCATGAATGTTACACTCCTTGTCTCTCCCTCTGTTCCCCTTCCTTCATCTCCCCCCACTCCCACCCGTGTCTCAGATTGTAAGCCCAAGGGCAGGTACCATGTCTATTCCATTACTTTATAAAGCGCCAGGTACATTGCTGGTGCTATACAAATGCTTGATAATAATAAAAATAATAACAAGTGTAATTGCTATCCCATCAATGGCTGAAAGGAGTTCTAGAAGAAAATAAATGGCATTGAAAATTCAGGCTGACACGGACAGCTAAGACGCAACTATCACTAAGTACAGATCACAAAGAAAAGGTAAAGTACAAATACAACCACTAGAGGTGTACACCACAGAACCATTACTGGATTCATAAATTCATTATTATTTCATTATTATGTAGCTTCAGATGTCTTAATTTTGTTATATATAAATTTGTTTTTGTTATTGAACTTCATTTCCCCCCATTGATTTCTATGAAAATTCGATATCTGGCTTTAACTACTTCCTTTTTTATCCAATTTGCTTCAAATTTTGATTAATTGTATTACTCATGCTGGGGATCATCCATACCACATTTCATAAAGATTAGATAAAGGGTCCCAATTCTACAAGCACTTGAGTTTTTGTAGTTTATGCACACATTTGCAGCTATAACAACTTTGCTTTCCATACAATTTCGGTGAAATTTGTACTCATTGTAACCCATATTGAAAGGGATCATCCCTGACAACCTTCAGGAAGATTGAATTAACGGTCCTGATTTTATTACCAATGTAATCATTTCACGGTTTGTACACCCAGTTCCATGTGTAGCATCTTTGTTTTCTATCCCAGTTGCATCAGCTAGGGATAGATCATTCCGCTCACTCAAGGGATCATCCCTGAAAAAATTCAGAAGGATTGGATAAAGCGTACACATTTTATAAGCAATAATTTTCATGATTTTAATAGAATTTGTAAATTTCTTAAATCACTTGCAGGTGTTACTTTTGTTTAAACTGTAGAGGTTTTACTAGATGCAGGAATCTGCTTTTTGGATCATTTTTAGAGAGAGTGAATAAGATAGGATGAGGTGGGCATAGCAGAGGAGGAGCAGGTGCCAGAGGCACTGGCACAGGCTTCAATCGCTGGCACTCCAAAGTCTGTGGGGACATACATGGGAGAGATCAGATGCAGAGTTCTGCTTTTTTTGAGTATTTACAGTGAGGATGAAGACTACAGAACAGTCAGTCACACAGAGAGAGCACTGAGCCAGCCTATGATCCACACAAGATCTAGCCATGGTGGGGACTGTGCAGTTTGGCAGAATCTTATGTTTTCTCTCCAGTGCTCAACCCCAAGTCTCCCTGATAGCAGTTATTGAGTATTGGCAATCTGAAGCCTGGGAAGCATCTCCAGAGATTGAGTCTATATCAGAGATTCTCTTATGTTTGTCACAGTGGTACAAGATGAGTTTATGACGCTAATTGGGCAGGGGAAATATCAATAATGTATCTGCATTCTGTGCTATGTGTCCACCTCAAAGTCCCCCGGATTGTTACTAGGAAGTTGGAAGAATCTGTTTAGGAAAGAGATTCTCTTATGTCCTCTTTCACAGTGCTGCAGGGTGTGTTTGGGATGCTGGCTAGTCAGCCTGGATGTGTCAAGCATGTCTCTTGATTGCTGGGATTCTTCCCCCTCCCCTAGAGGTGTGCACAAGGGACCCATGTTGTTTTTTATTTTTGTATTTGTTATTTAAATATTTCTAATTCGTTTTCATAAATATCAACATTTTGTTTTCGTTTTTGCTTTTGTTTTCAATTTGCATTGGTTTCAATTGAGATTACATTTTCAGCTCTACCATTTTTTTTAACATTATATTTAGATGAAAAATGGAATGGTTATACCTCAAATTCACAGCATTAAATGTACCAAATTTCAGAAGGATTGGATAAAGGAATCAAAATGTATATGCAGTTGAATTGTGTTATTTTGCAAAAATCTGCATATACATTTGTGGCTTTAATTTATTTGTCTCCCATCTAATATGGATGAAACTTGGCAAAGTTATATTGTTCCCCATGTTTACTACCTATGTCATCTTTCAGAAGGATTGGATAAATGTACCTGGTGGTATAAGCAATTAACTTATAAATGTATGTCTGACTGTAACATCTTTGTAATCCAACCAACATACATGAATTTTGGCAGAAGTCTATCTCAAATCTTTAGGATAATCTCTGCCAAATATCAAAAAGATGTAATAAATCTCAGTCTCACAGACTAGCTCTCAAGGGGTTCAGGGAATCCAGGGGCCAGCCTCTCGAAATCGATTACCGGCGGGGATGCCAAGCCCCGCCGGCACTATATATCCTTCCCCTCACTTCCGGGATCAATGTGAGGCTCCTCCTTCCCCGCCCCCTGAAGGGCGTGCTGGGCGCGCCCGACGGCGTGCGGAAGGGGGCATGGCCCTACCAACGTCCTGGGCCGTGCTCTACTCCTCCCCCTTAACCCACACGAGCAGCCCTGAGCCAACGCCGCAGTGATCCCTCCGGGCCGCTTCCTGACAAGGGGGAGCACATGATCGCCTCTGTGGACCACCATAGAGCACTCCCTGGAGCAGGCCCTGGAGAGGGACAGACGGCTGGAGGCGGAGGTGCACCTGGAGTGGAAGCGGGAGCGCCGGGAGCACGACCGGCAGCAGGAGTTGCTCAGGGGCCTCCGCCAGGACATACAGGGCATGGTGCGGGAGCACAGTGCCAAGATGGACAGATCCCACGACATTGGGACCTCCCTGCTCCTGCATTCGGGCACGATGTGTGCCTATGTGATGGCAGGCGCACCCCCGGGTGCCCCGCCCAGCCAGGTCCCCATGCCGGGCCCCTCGGTGCCCCTGGGCCCTGCCCTGCCGCCCCCGGTGCCCCCCCAGCCCCAGGGCCCTCGCATGCACCTCCCAGTGCCCCCAGGGCTCCGGAGGGTGCATCCCCCCCGGGGAGCGACCGGGGCTCCGGGCACCCTCGCCCACCCGCCGCCCGGCCCCCTGCCATGGCAGGGGCCGGCCCAGGACACTGCAGGGGACACCGACAGCAGGGGGGAGGGGAGCTCACAGAGCTCGGTGGGCCCCAGCGGGCGCACGTGGGGACGTCCCAGGAAACGAGGGGGGATGGTGGGAAGGGGGGGAGGGGGAGGGCCACATGAGGGCGGGTGGTGGA
>QEPC01003078.1:2208783-2223953 GCA_003113815.1 Sphenodon punctatus | reverse complement strand
GTTCCGGCCCGTGGTCCCGTTCCCGGCACGTCTGTTTGGGTCGTATTCCCACCCCCGGGCGTGGTTGCGCTGTTCACCCCCCCTGGTGGTTCGCTGTGGTGAACCGGCCGCCCGTAACGTCTGAAAATACCCTCTGATATAAGATCTGTTTGGGATGCGAATTAGCCAGCATAAATGTCAACCAAATATTCTCATTTTGTGCTGTGACCATCCCAACTTCTCTCTACCATTTATTTATTTATTTATTTATTTATCAATAAATGTATATGCTGCCCCCCTCCTGCTTACAAGCATCTCGGAGCAGCTAACAACATTCTAAAAAAATATAATAAAAAACATTTAAAATCAACATTATTAATTCAAAAACTCACCTGTTACTGGGAAATCAGAAGCATCTGTTTAGGAAAGAGCCAATAGAGATTCTCTTATATCCTCTGTCACTGTGCTGCAGGATGTAATTGTGATGATAACTGGCCAGCCTGGATGTGTAAACCATGTCTCCTGATTTCTGGGATGCTATCCCCAAAGTCCGTTATGTCCCTTCTATGCCCACCTCAGGACTGCCCCCTATGCCCACCTCAAAGTCACCACCATTGGTCCTATAAAGCTGGAAGCATGCAGTAATTGACCAGTGAATGTGTCTGTCAGTCTTTTGGGTTGCTCCCCATCCTCCCTCCTATAGCCTCCCTCCCCCTGCCATGCCAGGTGCCTGCCTCTGACTGGCACTGCATTTGCTGCTATTTATCTGAATAATGGTCTTCTAGAGGGAAAATACAATTGCTTATAAAATTGGGTCCCTTTATCAAATTATCTTTTAGTTTGACAGAGATAATAGGGAAGCTGTGTGATACATTCCTTCCAAATATCTTGTAAACAGGATGGAATATAAAAATGTTACAGCCACACATGCATTTCCAAGTTAATGGCTTATAACTTCAGGACCCTTTATCCAATCTTTCTGAAATTTGGCAGAATTGGTAATATTGTGGAGTGACATATTATTCCCAGGTGTAATGCAAATTGAATTTAAGATAAAGAAGTTGTATTCATGAATGTGTATGGAGCGTTTCTTAAAATTACAACATTCAATTGCTTCTAAAATCGGTTCCCTTTATCAAATCTGTCCAAAATTTGGTACACATACTGCCCTTCATTGGGGGTACAGCCACTCCATGTTTCATCAGAATTGAATATGGAAAAAAAGGTATAGCTGAAAATAGGTTTTTCAGTTTTTCACCCATTATTTCAAAAACAAAAATTCAATTTTGTTTTTCTTTTCATTATTATTATTTGTCATTTTCATTGTTACAATAACAAAAAAAAAATCAAAAATTTTTTGTTATCAAAATAACAAAAACGAATTGTACAACCCCTCCCCTCTGCCTTGCTGCCTAAAGTCCCTCTTATGTCCTAAAATGTTTGGTTTTGTTCCCAAATTTTCAGGACTTGTATTTGCACAACTTGTTAAAATAAAAAACATTCAATTGCTTAGAAAATTGGGGCCCTTTATTCAATCTTTCTGAAATTTGGCATTTATTTTCCCATGCAGGAATTGTATACTGATTCCAAATCCCATTCATATTGGAATTATTTATTTATTTATTTATTTCTAAAATTGTTTGCTACCCCACCCCTCCTGGTACAAATAGCCAGGGCAGCGTACAACGTTAAAACACATAAAACACATACAATCAATAAAAACAATACAATAAAAAGAGAGGCACAGGACCAAATCCCCCTCCCTGCTCCCCATCTCACCCTACACCCCATCTCCCTTGCCAAAAGCCAGGCGGAACAGCCAGGTTTTACACATACGATGGAAGGAGAGGAGATCTGGGGCCACCCAGACCTCCACCAGGAGGGAGTTCCACAGTCTAGGTGCAGCCACTGAGAATGCCCTCTCCATAGTGGCTCCCCAGGGTCCTACCTATAGTGCTTGTTTCTATAGATAGTCCCACTGATGTCAATGAGTTAATCTACTTTTGGAAAAGTGGACACAGCTACTGAACACATTGGGTGTCTTTATATGTACCTGGGTGGCCATCCCTGGACCTGCTCCAGGGGTGGTCAGCCCTGCATCCCCCATGTGCGGCCCCACCTGGATCAGAGTCATATGGATCCAGCAGCTGTTGTGGTCTGAAGTCTGCCCATGCAGCACCACCTCCCTCACATCACAGAGCTGCGGTCTGACCACACAACACTCTAGGCTGCTTCCTGCTACTCTGTGGCATTTCCAGGGGCAACCCCTGACCAGGAGCAGAGCTGTAGAAGTCACCCACCAAGTGGATGGACCGCAGCACCACCTCTGGCCAGTGCCCCAGGTTTGTGAGGCCCACTCCACTGGCGGTGCTCTGGTATATTCTGGAAGATTCCGGAGCACCACTAGTGGGGCTGGAACAGGGCAGTTTTTGCCTGCCCTGCTTCTGCTCCACCTGCACGTCTGAAGACCCGCCTTTACACAAACATGCCCCCTGAGTGTGAGGCAGAGTAGAGCTATGGGTGCTGTCCATTTAAAAGCGCCCATTATTACCAATATAACATTAAAATTGAGTTCAATGCAATAGCACCTGATTTATATTGGGATGAGATCAGGTTTTTCACTGTAATTTTGATGCTTCCTACAGTATTAATGTTCATGCTCCAATCATTAATGTGTTTTTTTCTTTTGTTTTTTTTCATTTAAAGTTTCCATTAGCTCCCACTGGTAACAACTAGGGGTGGGACTCGAGGTGAATTATCGGTTACTGGTTTTATCAGTATCGGATTAATCCAATATCGGATTTATTGATATCGGTATATGTTTTTTAACATTGCTGATTTTCTCGGTTCTTTAGCATTGTGGCCATTGTTAAATGGCATCAATGTTAAAAATCCAAGAGAAACCGTCAATGTTAAAAAAACGATATACCAATACCGACAATTATCCGTATTATCGGATTAATCCAAAATCGACAATTATCGGTATTATCGGATTAATCCGATACGATAGTGCCACCCCTAGTAACAACAATCCTTTGTTACTTCAGTGTAATTTCCCCGTATGTGAACCAGCCATGAAGAGAGCTCTGAAAGCAATTTCTTTTTCATATTTTGCTATTCCAGTGTTATCAAAATCTCTATATTTTTTAAGCTAGAGTTTTCAAAGCCATTTTTTCCATTAAACACTCCATGGCTCTATTTGATCTTTTTCATTTTAATGAGTTCCATGGGGTTACTTTACACTTACTATATTACAAGTGAGACCTGGGTAGAAATTGCCAATATAATTAATAACTTCATGGAATTAAATATTTCTTGTTAGTCTTGCAATTAAGCTTCCTTCTTCCTCCTGTGGATTTTAAAGGACAAATTTGTTTACCACCTTACAAAGGAAGTGGCATTCCTTCTCTTGTCCCATAATCTAGCAACTTTAGGACCAATCATATATGCAGGCCTGGCCTTACCACATGGCAAACTGGGGCAAGTGCCCCAGGCCCTGCTCTCTTTTCTACTTCTGAGGGTCCCACTGTGGCCCCTGTTTTCACCAGGGCAGGGTGCAGGGCCCCCAATCCCTTCCAGGGATCACCACTAGTGCCCAATGGA
Source organism: Sphenodon punctatus (assembly GCA_003113815.1). Taxonomy (NCBI): domain Eukaryota; kingdom Metazoa; phylum Chordata; class Lepidosauria; order Sphenodontia; family Sphenodontidae; genus Sphenodon; species Sphenodon punctatus. Next base: position 2,220,371 of record QEPC01003078.1, on the reverse strand, counting down.
ACAGCAGGGAACAGCAGGGAACAGGCCTCCACATTTTATCTTCACCCTGGGTTCCATAATTTCTAAAGGCTGTCACTGCATACATGCTCTACTTTTCATTTTGCTCTGACCTATGATTCATCATATAATCTCATTAGGTCCCTTCCATTCTGTTGTATCATCTGTCCTCCTCCACTATGGTCTGCTTCTTGGTCTACTGCCCTCTACCAGACCAAAGAGCACAGTTCTTAGCAAACTATTATCTTCTATCTGGCAGTTATGTCCAAATAGCTGGAGTTTCTTCAGTATAAGCTTCTTCAGCTTCTTCACTTGTGAGTGCTGGCTCCATGCTGAGGAGCTGGGCCTCCGTCCCTTTCCGGATGAGCAAATTCCAGAGTTGAGTGGATCGCTGGTGTCATGGTCTGCTGCTGAGATGGTGTCAGCTCTCTCCGTCTGTGCCTTGTCCGGCTTCCAGACATGTCTGGCGGAGGACGGCCCTGCCCTGGCTGTGTCCTACTTCTGATGCATCCTAGGTGCCTGTGGCTACCAGCGTTCCCATGGGGCGTTGTATTACTACCTGTTTGGACAGCTGTTTCTTGTGTACTACAACAGATCCTTATTCTGATAGCCCAGTTTCTAACATGGCCATGTCAGCTTACTGCAAGCATCCTTCAATGTTTCATTTCAAAGGCCAGCAGTCTTTTTTCTGTCCATTTCTGGACGGTCCAAGTTTTTACTGGATAAAGCAGGATTGGAAACATCCATGTATTTAGCAGCCTTATTGTTGTTGTTGTTTGTTTGTTTTTTTGTTTGTTTCTAGAATCATTCCAGTAAACTCATTAGGTCACTTAGGGTGATTTCAGGTGTTACGTGGTCCCGATTCACCACAGTGGATTCCTGGCGGGGGTGAACCGAACAACCACCCCCCATGGTAGAAAAAAGCCCTGAACAGACGTGATGGGACCAGGACCACGGCCGGGAATTGGGCTGCCAGATCACGGCCCAGGGCAGCGCCACAGATGTTATGCTGATCCCAGGCCAGGCTGTGGTCAAAGCACCCGGAAGGCACCAAGGCGGCTTGTCCCGGCTGCTGCTGTGTGCCCTTTAAATCTCCCTCCCCAGCCTGTGTTGTTGCTCATTGCCTGACAGTGACACTGCATGCTTTGTCCTCGGCTGGGAATCGTTTTCTTTTATTCCAGCCAGTAGTTTCCAGCCAGACATTACTTTTTGTTGGTTCCCATCAGGAATCTCTTTGACCATGCTTTCGGAGATGGTCCGGGGGGAAGCTCCGGAAGCGTGGCTGATTTTGACCCCATGTGGATATTGACCATGGTGAACATCTGGTGGCCACAAAACAGATGTTCAGGCTGCTTTGGCCCCGCAGCGGGATTGACTGAGGTTCACTGTGGTTGAGCGTGATCTCCTAACGTCTGAAAATACCCTTAGAGTATCAGAAATAAATAAATAAATAAATAAATAAATCACCTAGGGATTCATATAACAAGTCACCTAGGGATTCATAGGCCAACTGTATCCTCCTTTTAATCTCATAGGAAAGGAGTTTTAAGATGTAAGTTTTTAAAAAATAATAAAAATTAACAGTCATCAATCAATTGTGAAATTTTTGAGTAGCAATCAAACATTGGCTTCACAAACCACTTAAAAGCAGAGTGAGCTTCACACTCACATAGCCCTGTTCAGAGCCATAATCAAGGCTGCTGAGATGACTGGCAACCATTCTGGACAGAAGCCTGAATAGGGTACAAATTCAGCCTGGAAGCCCAGTGACTATTACATACCTGCTGCTTTTGCAGAAGGAAAAATTGATTTATAGCAGAAGCTAATGAGAGTCTGCATCTTGTTTGGGAGGAGTACTGGTCCAGAACTACCAGTCTCCCTCTCCACTTCTTTTTATTTCATTCACAGAACATGCACATATTGAAATAGCAATGTCTAACATTCTGCTGTCATACCTGTTACCTGAGGAAAGGCTGTCTGTGGCCCCAAAGCTTGCATATTCTCACCAACAGAAGTTGGTCCAGTGAAAAGATATCATTTGAACTACTTCATCTCCATCTCATACCAGATGTGTTTTAAAGCCAGTTACTCTTTTCTGTATAAGGGTACAGAAATTTAAGGACTCAGAACAACCTGAGTCAAAGCACAATGTATAATATTGTTGCTATAAAGCAGAGGGCTCTAAACCTCATATAATATCGCCTCATTGATGGTGTCTGTCCTACCCTAGTTTCTCAGGTTCAGAGTCTAGGGGATGTTCCTGGACCCACAGAGCCACATGGATCTCCAGGTGGTGGCTGTGGCGAAGGGGGCATTTTGCCAGCTACATATGGTACATCGACTTTGGCCATATGTCTCAGACTTTGATCTGACCATGATCGTCAATGCTTTTATTACCTCAGGACTGGACTACTGTAACGCACTCTATGTGGGGTTACCTTTGGTGCTTGTTCAGAGACTGCAGCTGGTGTAGAACGTGGTGGTTTGTCTCCTAACGGGGACGGACTGACGCAAGCACATTACACCAGTGCTTCGCTCCCTGCACTGGCTGCCGATAGTCTTCTGGGACCAATTCAAGGTGTTGGTGTTGACCTTTAAAGCCCTAAATGGCCTGCCTACCTGCAGGACTGCCTCACTCTCCGGATACTGGATCAGCCCCTGCAGGTCGGCCGCAGGTGCCCTCCTCAAGGTCCCCCGGGTTTCTCACGTGTCGACCTTGTGAAGGGTGTTCTCTGTAGCTTCACCGTGGCTGTGGAACTCCCTCCTGCCAGAGGTCCGTTTGGCCACTGACCTCTCCTCTTTCCATAGACAATGTAAGACCTGGCTGTTCCATCATGCCTTTCCCAAAGGAGATGGGGTGGGTAGTTTGGGATAGGGTGGGATAGGGGGTAATTTGTTTTTATTGTTGTTTATTATAATCTGTTTTAACATGTTGTTAGCGGCCCTGAGATGCTTTTAGCAGGATGGGGTGGCATACAAATTTTATAATAAATATAATAAATAAATATCATGCACAAGTCTAACGCTCTACTTATAATAATTTATTGACAAATATAATATGCTATGTGGTACTTCTGGTTAATAAACTGAAGGTGTTTAATTACATTTGCTCAAATATTTAATGAATTTTACAGCAAAGACCTTTTCCTTGCCTAGGGCATATGTACACAAACAGAAGGTAACATGCAGTTTGCTGAGCCCAAGGCAAAATGTATCCTTACTGTTTCATTAATTAACACCAGTTACTACTGAACAATTGTTTACATGGATGTGTCTTCTGCAGAGCAATTGTAAAGTTACTACTAAGCAGTTCTCTCTTCAAGAGCGCACTTTGACTTCATTTGTGCTCAGTCCTAGAAATTATTAGACTACAAAATACTTATTAAATTTTAAAAGATATTTCAGTATCCTAAAAGTTTGAAAGTAGCCATCAGAATGAACTGAAATGGACCTAGTAAGCATCTTTGTAAAGAAGGCTCCATCAAGTTGGTTCTTTCATTATGCCCCTTTCTTCATTGATTAGGTTAGAATCTGGAACTTTAAGGTTTTTACTGCAAGTTAAAGTTATTGAGGGTTATAAATGATAAGAACCCAGGTCAAAAAATTAATTGAGTCAATGCTTTGATCTTTGACTAGTCACAAGAATAAATTGAGTGAAACCTTTTTTTAACTGTTCAACAAACAGACATTTGTAAACACGACTGACATGTTTTCTCTGAAGCGTTCCTAAATGAGCCTGTTTGTCACTGTCCACATTGTCCCATTTTCTTGTTATATTGACTGAAGTGATGCATTCTTTACTGAGTTGATAAAAATGGGCTACAGTTTTCACCACATTCTCATTCCCAAACAATCCTTCTTCTGTGTTCTCAACATTAAGAGGCTTTAAACACCTTGCTGAAAATCCAACTCTTTGAGTCAACATTTGGTGCTCAGCCAGTATGACAGTTAAATAGAGGGCTTGCATTAAGCCATTGTAGCTGGACATGAAGTATTTGCCACAATCTGGAAACAACCCAAGCCATTTAATGCAGAACTAATCTCAACAAAGTAGTCAGACATAGAGCCTTGGTGGGAAAAAGTCCAATATACTGTATAAACAGGTCTTTGGCCAAGTATATGGGAGCCTAAGCCTGCAGGTGTATTTTATAGAATGTGCAATTAAACTTTCAAAGTACAATATTTGGAAAGGAGAGATATCCCATGTCCCTTCTGCGTAGCGAGCCTATGGAAGGAGGTGGATAGTTTTCCTCACCCTGTAAACTTGTTCATATGAAATTTGGCAGTGCTGAGACAACTTTACAACAACAGGGATGGCTACAAAGTCTTGAAGAAATTGACTACTCATTTACACATGCTGTTTACGTTAAGTAAGTATTTAGATTTAATCTCAGCTGAACTTTCAGTGGCACAGTTATAGGCTATGATCAAGCGGAAAGTTGCTTTGAGTATTACAGATGAAGAAAAGTGATTGATACCTGCAGTGATGCTCATGCCATACATGGTCTCTTGACTCCTCTTACATCTGTTCATCTAGGCACAATGTTCTCCGGAAAAAGAGGAAATTGGCAGAATGCTGCACTAAGGAACAATGATGCCAAGCATAGATGGGCTTAGAAGGCCAACCTGCTCACAGGGCAAGTGTTCTCTATTCAACAGGACGTCCTCCTCTGGGTGAACACAGGATCACTGACACCACCTGCCTCCTCACAACTGTTGGTAGTTATGGGAAGGAAGGAAGGAAGGAAGGAAGGAAGGAGAAAATGATTACAAAGTGTTTGAAGGTACTGTTGACCTCCAACAAGACAGATTGTATTTCAGCTGGTGAATGGAAAAATCATTTAGATCACTTAGAGTGTCAGTAAATACAGTAAGTAACGTGAGAGCACAATCTGCAGTCAGTGTGCATAGACAACCAATCCATTGTCAAGATCTGACAAGAAGGGACTCAGCTGAACCAAAAGGGAATGATACAAGCAAATTCAAGACATACATTATGTACTTGCCCTATCAGCTGATCTCTAACCTTCCCTTTTTAGGAAAGGTTACTGAACGGGCAGTGGCCCAGCAGCTCCAGGGGCATCTAGACCACATCAGCTTCCTTGATTCCCATAGTCCAGCTTTCATCTGGGACATGGCACTGAGACTGCGCTTGTGGCCTTGGTCGATGATCTCCACTGGAAGTTGGACAAAGGCCGGTCCACTCTTTTGATTTTGTTAGACCTTTCGGTGGCCTTTGACACGGTTGACCATGAGTTGTTGGTGACTCACCTGCAAGACAGTGCTGGGGTGGATGGCATTGTTCTTGAATGGTTCTGCTCATTCCTGGCCAGGAGATCTCAGCATGTGATGTTGGGGGGATTATATATCGCTTTCCTGAGACCTCATGTGCGGAGTCCCACATGGATTAATTCTGTCCCCTCTCATGTTCAACATGTACATGCAGCCCTTGGGCAAGATTGTGAGAGGGTTTGAAGTTCTGTGTCATTAGTATGCTGAAGACACTCAGGGTATTTTCAGACGTTACGAGATCACGTTCAACCACAGTCAATTCCCTGTGATGGGGAATGCCCTCGTAACGTCTATTGGGGAACCGGAAGTTCCCCCCCAGATGTTAACCATGCTCAATCCCCACCAGGAATCTCATTCACCCCGCGATCGGCTGCACCAGCGGGGCCGGCACCGATCACGTGGTGAATGAGATTCCCAATGGGGATGAAGGGGCCCGTCACATCTGGATGACAATCACAGCCCGGAATCCCCACCGGGATTCCGGGCCGTGGTCATTTCAGGTGGGCGCTGCAGCCATGTTTGGTGATGGTTGCACCGTGCGGCCCCTCCCCCTCCCCAATTCCCTGCCAGGATGCCCCGGCACATCTGTTGGTCATGCCAGAGTGATCCTGGTGGGGAATCATTTGGGTGATTCCGGGACGGGGCGAATGCCACCCTGTCTCATGTAAAATCACCCTCAGTTGTACCTCTCATTTTGATCTGACTCAGGCTCGGCAGTCTCAGTGTTTACCCAGTGTCTAGCTGCGGGGGGGATTGGATGAGGACGAGCCATCTGAAGCTGAATCCTGACAAGACGGAGGTGATGCTGGTGGGTAAGGGCGAGGGAGTGGAGGCCCCCATCATTGATGGAGAACGTCCCTCCTTAGTTCCTCAGGTTCTGAGTTTAGGAGTTCTCCTCAATTGGCAGCTCTCCCTGGATGCGCAGGTGGTGGTTGTGGTGAGGAGTGTGTTTGGTAAATTACATCTGCCCCAATGTCTTTGACCATACATCTCTGACTGAACTTGCCACCATCATCCATGCATTCATCACCTTGTGGTTAGACTACTGAAATGCACTCTATTTGGGGCTACCCTTGGTGATGACCGGAGGTTGCAGCTGGTACAGAATATGGTGGCTCATCTCTTTACGCCACCATATTCCTGGCCACACTGGGAGAGAAACAAGAAAGTTGTGCCGGCCAACCCTATCACTGCACTGAGCTCCGCCCTGCCAAGACAATCACAAGAAAAAACGTCATAGCCCGCGGTGGCCACTGCTGTGGATCTCTTTGAACTGGACCTCACCTGCACATCTGTGAAGGTGCCACCAGATGTTGGCCTAGGATTGCCCCAGACTGTTCTGGTGGCTAGCCCAGGCTCTGACCTCAGAAAACCTCCGAGGTTACAGCTTGGGTGAAGGCCCACCTCAGTGGACCACAGTGGTCCACCACAGGCTATCACATTTGTCTGAGCCGGCAGACAGAGCCTGGGTCAGGGACTACCATGGCCAGACACAATGGCTGGCTGTCACTGGCCACCATGGCTGCCTATTTTGGCGGGGTGCGGAGCCCAGTGCTGGCTGGTCACACGTTCTTGTTTCTCTCTGCCTTTTCCAGGCCCAAACTTCAGGCACATTTGTTTTGTGGCCCAACCAGGGTCGGGCACTGTCTTCTGAAGCTTCCTGCCCTGAGCTGGGTTACTGCTGTGCCACAGTCACTTTGTTTTTACCCACTGAAGCCTAATTAAGTTTAGTCACTGACTTCAGAAAGACCAAAAATTTATCATTAAACTCAACTATGTCCAATTAGTTGTACTCATATTATTGAATACCAGGGGCGTAGCTGCCATTGGACAAACAGGGACATTCGTCCCGGGGCCCGTACTGGCTGGGGGCCCAATATCCAAGGTAGCTAAGCCACCCTCCCCCCCCCCTTTTTTTCTTTTTTAAATTGCCACCTGAGCTGACTGGGGGCCCTTCTGGCTGCTGTGTGGGCCCCTTCCCCACAGTTGCAATATTGTGTCTGATACAATGTTGCAACTGCAGACAGGGAGGGGCCCCGTGCAGCCGTCTGTGTCAGGACAGGTCTCACACACAAGCCTCATGGCTCGGCTCGCCCCCCTGACACCATGGAGGAGGAGTTCTCCCCATTAGTCTGGACCGGGTCTGGGCAGGGCTGGCTGGAGGGAGGCCCAGCCCCTGAGCAGGAAGGTACACAGCAGCTCCACTCAGTAACCACCGCCGGGCACCTTCCCGCTCCAGCGCTCTCTGCATCGCACTGACCCAGCCTACCCCGGCCCGCCTGACCAACCCCCGGCCTCCAGGGCTGGTCGGGTGGTCTGGGGCAGCAATTCCACTGCTGCTGCTGCTGGCTGCGCTCGGCCCTGCACCAGGGCAGCGAGCCGTGAGGGACAGAGTGCACCATGGGACCAGTTCACCACCAGCCCAGAAGACGGATGGGCCCAGCAGCAGGCCACCAGCAGCACGCCACAGACTCTGCAGAGAGCAAGTAAGTCCTGAGCACCAATAGCCCAGTGCTCCTAGGGCGGCCGAGCTGGAAGTCACGCCTAGGCTGGCCGGCGGTTTCACCACTGGCAGGAAAAAGGGGGGGGGCATGGACATTTCTTGTCCCTCGGCCCATCCCAAGCTAGCTACGCCCCTGTTGAATACCTACGATGAACTGCTTACCAATATACACTACAGACTAGGAGCTAGTTTGTTAGTGTTTGCTAAACTTTTTCAGTGAGTAATTTTAAAAGAATAAATAATTAAAGAAAAACACCATCTATTACTGGACGATCTGTGAACCCATATTCAAACAACATATTCTTTAGGGATGGGTGAACAGAACCGAGTTCGGAAATTTGGTTCGGTTCAGTTCAGTTCGGAAATTCGGTTCGGTTCGGAAGTTCTGTTTGGTCGACCGAACTATTCGAGTTCAGTCTGAATGCCAAACTTATGAACAAAGTTCAGAAATTCAAACCCCATTGAACTAAATGGAATATTATCTTTTAGGGATGGACAAACAGAGTCGAGTTCAGAAATTCGGTTCGGTTTGGTTCGAAAATCGAGTTTGGTTCGGAAGTTTGGTTCAGTCAACCGAACTGGTCAAGTTCGGTCCAAACTCCGAACTTCTGAACCACGTTCGCCCATCCCTAATATTCTTTTACATTTATTTTCTGAGATTTAATTTTCATTTTTAACTAGAAAATTATTGTAAACTCTGTGCTTCCTAAGTTTAATTATAGTACCTAAAAGTCCTATATCTCTTTGCATGATAATGAAACCTAATAAAACACCAACAGTGTGCCTAATTAATATATACCCATGGAGGAAATCAATACTCACAAGACAATATACTCTACTCAAACCGCCATATATGAGGAAAATAAAAAGACATAATCTGTCATATGCGAACATGAGAAATTATAAATACATTATTTATTTCAGTGATCTGATTTCTACCACCTTTCCTGAATTTGTGCAGTGAATAGTCATATGGTGTCTAATCTTACTCAGTGGGTAAGAAAGGTGGAATTTGACCCTGTTTTAGCTAACTAAAATCCCACCAAAATAGTTACTACTTTGGGTAAAGCCAGATAACTCCATCGGGAGGCTTGTTATCAAAGAGTTTTAGACTGACATGTAAAAACCTCAATGGAGACTCTTGCCCTTTGAAGCCCTTTCAGCTCAGTGCTTTCTTTGGCAGAGTTACGAAAGTTTCTGTTGTGCTGCAATTAATATAAACTGGCAATACTAATTTCATAATATTGTGGTAGGCCTATATTAGGGCTGAAATGAGATAAGAATCATCCCTTGAAGAGAATTCTCGCCAGACTCAAGAAGTGGGGCAAGACCTCACATGATCTTGCCCCCTCTCAAGATCTCATGAGTAGGGATGTTTAAACACCGGGGGGTTTGGTGTTCAGCCTTTGGGGTTTGGCCCCCCGAGAACCATTTGGGAACCTGTTTGGTTTCACTGAACCCGTTTGGGGGTGAGAGGGGAACCCGGTTTTCCTTCCCCCCTCCCCCTCTAGGCTGCACAGGTGGAAGGGATGCCGGGGCTCATCTCCCGTCCTCCCCCCACCCAGTTTGGTAACTTTTTTTTTTTAAAAAAAAACACCCCAGGGATTGACCTACCTGCTGGTGCCAAGGGTCCGGCCCCGGGTCTGGTGGCAGCAACGACAGCAGCAGTGGTCCCACTCCAGTGGCGTTCCAGAGTGCTACCAGAGCCACTGGCACTGGCGAACTTGAGTCCAGAGCCCCAGCACCACCAGATAGGTCAATCCCTGGGGTAGGTTTTTTTGGTTGTTTTCTTTTGTTTTTAAATTACCAGACTGGGCAGGGTGGAGTAAGAGTTGAACCCCGGTGCCCCTTGCACCTGTGCAGCCTGGGAGGGGGAGGGAAAACCAGGTTCCCCCGTCCCCCCACCCTTCGCCCAAATGGGTTTAAAACCCGAATTTTGTTCGGCTGGTTCGGATGGGGGCAGTTCAGGTTTGGGGTGTTTCTGAATGGCATGAACACCCTGAGTTCAGGATGAACACCTAACCCCTGAACTCTGTTTATGCATCCCTACTCATGAGATGTTGCTGAGGTTGGGGGAAAGGCAGGGGGGGCAGGCGGGGGGCCAGAGGTGAGCAGAGGGCAAAGACTTGCCCCCTGGCCACTCCCGGCCCCTTCCTGGATCCCCTGCCTGACCTGGTTGGGAAATTATGGGAGGGGTCCTGGGATGGAGGCAGAGGTCTATCAGGGGGTCTAGGGTGTGTGTGTCAAGGGTGGGGTGTTCACCCTCCAGATGGGATCCTGCAAAGCAGAGCCTCTTCCAAGACTGGTAAGTTTGAAAATGAAACAAACAAACAAACATGAACTGGGCATGCTCAGAAGGGCCTGAATTGCTCCTCTTGGGAAACACTTTTCAAAGATGGCGCTGGCACTGGGTATTTTCAGATGTTACGCGATCACGCTCAACCACAGTCAATACCCTGTGGTGGGGAATGGCCTCATAACGTCTGTTGGGGAACTGGAAGTTTCGCCCCAGATGTTAACCATGCTCAATCACGGCGGGGAATCACATTCACCATGCCATTGGCGGAACCGACGGGGCCGGCACTGATCGCATGGTGAATGTGATTCCCTGCTGCAATGAAGGGGCCCATCTCATCTGGATGGCAACCACGGCCCAGAATCCCCGGCGGGATTCCCGGCCGTGGTCAATTCGGACGGGCGCTGTGGCCGCATTGGCCGTGGTGCCGCCCGTCTCCCAAGAGGGCAGGTGGTGGGGGAGCATGGGGGGGGCATGTGCAGCCACACGTTGTGCTGCGCGGCCCCGTCCCCCCCGATTCCCCGCTGGGATCAGCCGGTACGGCTGTTGGACGTGACCGGCTGATTCCGGCGGGGAATCAGAAGGGTGATTCTGGGATGGGGCGAATGCCACCCTGTCTCATCTGAAATCAACCACTGTCAGCACACGGAGGACATGTTCTTGAATGTAGGTAGCCAGTTCTGAACATACCCAGAGGTTCTGGCAGGGGCGGCCCTTCTCCCAGGGCATTGGGGCAGGTGACGCCCCAACCCCCCAAGTCCCTCAGATGTCCCCCCATGTTTGATGGGGAGTCCCCAGCAATCCAGAAGCTGCTCCTCAGCTGATCCAGCACAGCATGATCAATTTCCCCACTTGTCCCAGGCTTTGATTATATTGTAACTCTCCTCTTGCAGGATGAGTCATATGTAAACAAACCCTGCAGCAAGAGAACTCTGCAAGGGGAGGAGGGGGAGGGGAGTCAATCCTCCTCCTCGTGCTGGGCTGCTCCCCCCTTCCCTCTAGCTTTCCACCCACTGGACAGAGAGCTAAAGGGAGGCAGGGACTTAGAGAATGTCTCCCAAGTCCTCAGCTCTCTGGGGGATTGGGCAGGGAGTGGGGGAGGTGCCATGTGCTCCTTGGCTGGGTTCCTATGGAGAAACCCAGCCAATCAGCAAGGCTTAGGGAACGTGTCCGGGTGCTTTTTAAAAACAGTCTGGCCATCTCATAGCTGCTTTTTCTCCCCCTGGCACCTCCTCTACCCTGATCCTCCCTCAAGGTTCACTAGAGGGGAGGGGGGAGAGATCAGAGTCAGACTACAGAGTGATCAGGAGGTCTCATCCTTTCAGAAACCTGATAAGTTTTGAAAAAGTAGATCCCCTGCTGTTACTGGGGTCAGTGTTGGGGTGATGGATCGCAGGGGGTCTCTGTGGCTGTTACTGGGGTCAGTGTTGGGGTGATGGATCGCAGGGGGTCTCTGTGGCTGTTACTGGGGTCAGTGTTGGGGTGATGGATTGCAGGGGG
>QEPC01003078.1:2179817-2198965 GCA_003113815.1 Sphenodon punctatus | reverse complement strand
CTTAGTTTGTGATAATAAAGATGAAATCAACATTCTTCATCAAACATTATGCTTGCTGCTAACCTAAATTCTCATCCACTCTTCAGATTAACTCCCTGATACATTTTGCAGACAATCACTTCAGCAGCGTTCTTTCCGTTACAGAATTTAAGTAAGTGTAATAAGGACATTTATTTAATATATATTTTTTAAAACAGCCTACTAATCACTAATTGCTTGCCTTATTCTATTAGGTAATGATGAAGAACATTTGGTTCATTGGTGATTCCTACATTACCAGACTAGAGCAATTCTGCCACACAGAACACTGAGGTCAATTTGAATTTGGAAAATGTTACAGTGCGATGGATCAGAAAGGGGGGGGGATGCGATGGTCTAATGTATTGCCTGCTTTAAAGAATGAAAGGCGGCACAGGTCTTATGTAGGGCACATCCAGTCATGGGAACAGCGGGTCTGACACAGCTCAGGTGATCCTCCGATGCAGCGCCTCTCTCGCTGCACCAGCAGCTCCACACCCTGCCTTCGGCGGTGCAGGTCTTATGTAGGGCACATCCAGTCTGCATCAGCAGCTCCACCGGCCTCAACGGAATGACACATAGGAAAACTGGACGTGGGAATCACATGGGGTGGTCCATTTAGAAATAACATAGGAATGCATGCACTCAGTGTGTTGTGTGCATCAGGTAAAATAGTGTGTTTTAAAAAATAAATTAATGTATTTAATCTTCATCTTGGCTATTTAGGGAAAGTGATGATCCATACGACTGAAAGAACAGCACCAAGAGAAGTGATAAATCCAAAGTTGAAGCTAAGTATAATAATTATTTTTTTAAAACTGATACATATGGCCTATGTACATGTACAAGTATGTGTACTTGTACAATGTGTACACGCACTTGTACATGTACAGTACAAATACAGATCCATGTATAAGTACAGATCTGTGTACAGATCCATACTGTACACATACTTGTACAGTACAGTATGTGTACACGTAATTGTACATGTACAAGTAGCATACATGTACATGTACATGTACATGTACAAGTATGCTACTTATCTTTGATACATATGTAAATATTTATATATTTTGTGATAGCTAGGATTTTTATAAAAAGTGTTCCTTCAAATTCTCTATTAAAGATCAAAAATACAAACTGAACAACGATCAGCGTGACTAATAAGTGTGCTTTAAAAAAAAAATCAGGAAAATGGATCAAATCATGACAGGAACACGCAACAGCTACACACAGTCAATTTGTAACCACTGCCAGTATTCTTCAGGGATTGAGTACTGATCCGATTGCCATTTTTATATCGAGTCATGAAGGAATTTTCCAACCACAATCAATTTTTTCCCACAAGCCAGTAGTGGATTTTTTATAAGATGTGAAAAGTTGGTTTTGCCTTCATGTGGAGAATAAAACAAATTGGATTTTCAACCAGATTGATTGTCACAGCTACCAACCTGTAGTACATATCAATACCTACATCGAATAAAAATAATTTGGTATTCATTCCTTTATGTGCTTTATCATCTTTCACTCTCTGATCATACACTGGACACAGGGTATATATTCTAGTTAATAAAAGAAATCAGAACACAGACGGGGGTGGTGGTGGCCAGGGTGGTGGTGTGACGTGAGTGAGAGGAGTCACTCATAATGAGGCATGGCAAAGGCCTATGGCAAAGGTATACAATCATATGGCAGCTGTGATAACAGTGCATTCTGTAGCTCCTAGTTTTTAGCTTTAAAAAGTAGCCTATTTTGTTAGTGTTGGCTGCTGGGAGGGATTTGAAAATAAAGCATATACATTAATTATTAAAAATCAATGCTACTGTGCTATTTTTGCATTGAGATATGTTGTAAATTAAAACTAGCACAACAGTCCATTGTGCAGCGTGCAATAAAGCCTGTATAGGCAGTTGGTGGGAAATGGAATGGGGAATTTGATAACAAAAAATAAATAAATAGGGAGATGACTGCTAAGTTCACAGACATTCCCTAGCTACCTAGTAACATAAGAAAGAGGTAAGTATGCTGGGTGTGTGTGTTTTGATGCATGAGTCATTTTCTCAGCTGACCTGTGATGTGAGTGCCTCCACAATTGAAGAGACACTCAATTGGTTTGGACTCATTACATTTGAGAAGAGAGTGAGGCACACATCTGAGAGGGGAGGGTGATATGATAGAAGTTTATACAATCATGAGTATTGCGGACCAAAAAAATTACGGGAACAGTTATTTACTCTCAAAAATGTCTCTTGAGAGTAAATGTCATGTAGGGGACACCAAATTAAACTAATTTGCACGGGCTAGTACATTTTTATTTTTAAAAAGGGGGAGTCCCATCGCACAACTAAGTGGTGGTACAATTGGCTGACAGACAGTGCCAGATGATGTGGTCAAGGGAAGTCCAATTGTATAGCTGTGTTTAGGAAAGGGTTGGGAAATATTATGGAAGATGGGTTCACGTATGTTTGGGGAATGTAACTTCTTACTGTTTGGGGGCTGGCAGTGGCAGCCAGTCAACATAAGGGAATGAATCACCCCAATGCTGTATGGATGGAATGATTGCAAAATGGCCCTGATGTGCCTGGAGAATTATTTATGATCGGTTGATAAACATTCTATCCACTCTCATTCCCTGGTGAACATACTAGACTTTCGTAGCAAGGGATAAGCTGCTGAAGATACTAGGTTGTGTCACTTATGTGTTTGGTCACTTCACTGGTGTGTGTTGTGAGAGACAGGACAGGAGCAAAAATGCACATAAGTGAAAAACAAACTTTTTAATAGAAAAAATATTTTAAAACAAACTTTAAAAAATATAATTTTTTTAACATTAACATTATTTAACTTAAAACTTTGGTTTAAAAAACATACAACTTTGTATAAATCAGCTGTCAGCTCTGAGAAGTCCTTGGATAATGTGCACCTCCTGGAGTACTTACTTGAACGACACACGTAGGGCTTCATTGTCCTCCCTCAAATTTTGCACTAATTCCAGCTGTGCCTCCAGTTGTTGTTCTGTAAAACTGGAATACAGTTAGTGTATGCATTCTTGAACAGCAGAAAAGAAAAGTGGTTTTTTAGGGGAGCACTATTCACAAGGGTACTAGTAACTAACTATGGATCTTAGAGAAATCCATACCAATTTTCTCCTGTCTGGAGATTACATTGTGCACTGCATCCGCAGTGTCCAAAACCCTGGATCAAATTGTAGAAGCAGTGTCCAACAGTGTTACCTTTGTAATGGGATTGAAAAATAAAACATATCAATGCACTATTAATGACAAAAGCCCTACTAATGTAAAGCATGGAATACGGTGAAGATCACATAAAAAGAAATTGTACTTAACTTACCTATTCGAATAAGTCCATCAAGCAATGAAGGAAACCCTGTCAAAGTCATTCTGTCAATTTTGAATTGAGATAGATTTGACATGAAAACACGCACCACATGGCCAACATGAAATAAAGGCTGCCTCTCTGTGTTAAATGCCTGTGGCTGTCAGTCACAGGGAAGGACTGTTCTTATTGGTGTGCGTCCGTTGCTAATTAAATGAACCGTGCGGCCGAGGTGGGGCGGATCTGTCCAGCTAATAGTGACAGCTTTAAGCCATCTCTGTCTATCTGGTGGGAGTGGGAGCATGGGATGGTCTCGGGCGGTGCAGCACACCTCAGTAAAAGCACTAGAGACACGGAGGATGGCTATATTCAATAAATAAATTTCTTAAAACAATTAACAGGTCGGTTGTGTGGATGGGTCAGTCAGTGAGTGAAAAAAGAAAGTGTCCCCTGACTCCCAGCCAGGAGGAGCAGACAGCCACTGCCAGCAAGACCAGGCAGGCACCATACAACCCTCTCCCTGTCTGTTGCCAGATACCACCCACCAGCGCATCTACAGAATGCAAGCAGAATGATATCATTTCATTTGAATGATAAAAGATATCATTTCATTTGAACTACTTTGCCTCCAATCCATCTCTTACATTGGTATCATGATGGGACCACAACAGCACTGGATGCCAATGGCATGTTGGAAGGGAAACACTCTCGGCCGGTGGGGGAGGGGACGGGGAGTGGGGGACTTATAGTTTCCTAATTCCTAACTCTTTGGGGTGGGGGGAGTTTACGTTCACTCCACCCTAGTTACTGCAGACGCAGTTAGCTGTTTAGTGTTAACTGGTAAGGTAACATAACAAAGAGGTAGGCGTGGCAGTGGGTGTGTGATGCAATCAATACATTGTGAATACGGTAGTGGTGGGTGGGTGTCCCAGTGGGTCAGTCAGGACATGTGCAGGCTAGGCAGGACAGGAGGGGGGGAAGGCAGGGAGCATGGGGGCAGGTAAGGTGGAGTTAGCTCTGGGGTCAGGGAAGGTGGGGGCACATAAGGACAGGTGGGGGCAGGGCAGTCAGTGACAGCGTCGGCAAGTGAGCGTAACGCCGGCGGCGCTACGACCCGGGTGCATAATAGGAGTCACGCTGCCTGGCCTCGACTACTCAGTCTCGGGTTAATGTAATAACTAAGCATATTTTTTTTGGCATACAAAGTATGCCATGAGCAACACAACACAGCAATAATTTTATGATTAACATATAACAACAGTAATGTAAAAGTAAAAAAAAAAATTTAAGTGACACAGAACAATGGGGATTCAAAGCTGCGGAATAACAGTTTCAAATTGAACATCAAGCAGGAGCCTTAACTACTATGCCACCATGCAGTATCTGTGTGTGTGTAAGTGTGGAATGAGGATTGTAACAAACTCTTCTGCCTGGACTTCATTCCTTCAACTTTCTGTACCGTTCCAATGATGTAAAAAATGAATCAGTCAGCAAATACACAGGTCACCTTAAACTCCCACCAGGAGTTTTGTTCAAAAAACTTTAGTATGGAGGAGCTTGAGGGGGTTAATGAGCCCTTCGTAATTTTGATCCCTGATTAATCAAGGAAGCGGGAGAAATTGTTCTAATTTAATGTTATGGTTCCTGAATAGTTTTTACCCCCCCCCCAAAAAAAAATTGGCCTTTTTAAAAAAAAGTAATATGTAAAAAGTTGAGAGTTGATTAGATTTATTTTTTTACAATGTTATATATTTGTGTGGGTTTTTAAAAGTTTTATAGCTAGTTCACTAATTTATTTATATACTAATATTTATTTTCAGACAATTTTATATGAATGTATGTTTTGTATAGTTATTTTTATATTTTATATATATATATATATGTGTGTGTGTGTGTATATATGTGTATATACAAATATATATATATATATATATATATATATATATATATGTGTGTCTGTGTCTGTGTCTGTGTCTGTGTCTGTGTATATACAAATATATATATTTGTGTATATACACACACACACACATATATATATATATATATACACATACATACATATTCGTATAAATACACATCTATACATGCATATATATAAACATGTACATACATATAAATATGCACACACATGTGTCTATGAAGAGGCATACACATATGTACACACACACACACACACATACTCCAGAGCCAGGCCCCCCACACATATTTATATCTCCAATCAAGGAATCATGGAGGGGTCATGGCGGATGCATAGCCTGGCGGGGTGCAGAGGAATCAGGGTGGGTGTATGGCATTGAGGGGTGCAGAGGGATCAGGGTGGATGTGTGGCCTGGAGGGGTGCAGAGGGAAACTATGCATCCATAGTTGGGAATGGATGGGATTGGGAACTATGCATTTGAATAAATAAATGGGGATACCCATCAAATATGCATTAGTCAACCTACCGTTTGTGGATTAGCCAATGGGCACTACTCATTTAGTAAATGAGTAAATGAGTAGTGCCCATTGGCTAATCCACAAATGGTAGGTTGACTAATGCATATTTGATGGGTATCCCCATTTATTTATTCAAATGCATAGTTCCCAATCCCATCCATTCCCAACTATGGATGCATAGTTTCCCTCTGCACCCCTCCAGGCCACACATCCACCCTGATCCCTCTGCACCCCTCAATGCCATACACCCACCCTGATTCCTCTGCACCCCGCCAGGCTATGCATCCGCCATGACCCCTCCATGATTCCTTGATTGGAGATATAAATATGTGTGGGGGGCCTGGCTCTGGAGTATGTGTGTGTGTGTACATACGTGTATGCCTCTTCATAGACACATGTGTGTGCATATTTATATGTATGTACATGTTTATATAGATGCATGTATAGATGTGTATTTATACGAATATATATATATATATATATATATATATATGTGTGTGTGTGTGTGTATATACACAAATATATATATTTGGGGGAGTGTGTATATGTGTATGCCTACTTACTTTATAAGGCTAGAGGCTCTAGTTCCAACTAGTAGAGGCTGGCACCTAGTAGTGGGAAACACTCTTGGCTGGGGGGGAGGGGATGGGGATTGGGGGACTTATAGTTTCCTAATGCTTTGAGGGTGGTGGAGTTCACGTTCACTCCCAACCCTACTTACTGCAGTTAGCTGTTTAGTGTTAACTGTTAACATAACTAAGAGGTAGGTATTGCGGCGGGTGTGTGGTGCAGATGAATGTCATTCACTCAGCTCATCTTGTGACTGTGACTCCGAGGGCGGGGATGCTTTCACATGGCCAATGTGAAATAAAGCCTGCCTCCCTGTGTTAAATGCCTGTGGCTGTCAGTTGTCAGTCACAGGGAAGGACTGTGCTTATTGGTGTGCGTCCGTTGCTAATTAAATGACCCATGTGGGAGAGGTGGGGCTGGTCCGTCCGGCTACAGCTTTAAGCCATCTCTGTCTATCTAGTTGGAGCATGGGAGGGGATGGTCTCGGGCAGTGCAGCGCTCCTCAGTAAAAGCAGTAGTGATGCAGAGTGATAATTCTTGTTTTAAGTTAACAACTAAACAAGAAATAGTAATTGTAGACTGACTCAACATACAAAGCACTGTATGGACTTTATCATTCATGTCTTTGGCATTTAAAGTTAAAAATATAATTTTTAATTAAAAAGTAGAAGAGAACAGTATTTAATTTGAAGTAACATTCTGAGTGTGACCACATATACAGGTTTACTGCTATAAAAAAAAAAGTCATGGCACACTAAAGAAGGCAAATTTTCAGTGATGCAGATGAATGTCATTCACTCAGCTCATCTCTCAGCTGTGTCTGTGACTCCGAGTGCTTAGAGGGGGAAGGAGGGGACACTGCTCGTTGTGTCCTGATAACACAACACAGCAATAATTTTATGATTAACATACAATAACAGTAATCTAAAAGTAAAAAAAAAAAATTAAACTGACACAGAACAGGGGGGATTCAAACCTGCAGAATGGCATCTTCAAATTGTACAACAAGCAGGAATCTTAACAACTATGCTACCATGCCATAGTGATTTTGTGGGAGTTGTGAACAACAACACTACTGTTGTTGTTCATGTTGGATCGAGAGATACTTCGACAGAATTCTGTTGTTCTTCTGACTTCTTCTAGACTGAGGAAGTGCGCGGAATGAGGATTGTAACAAACTCTTTGGCATGGACTTCATTCAGTCAACTTTCTGTACTGGTCCGATGATGTAAAAAATGACTCAGTCAGCGATTACACAGGCCACCTTAAACTCCCACCAGGAGTTTTGTTCAAAAAACTTTAGTTTGGAGCTCAATTTACGTTTACATAAAAAATCAATTTACCATTAAATAAAAACACCGTTCCTTGAACTCCCACCCAGAACATGTGCATGTATGTATTTGAGAAGAATGGGCAGTGATTGCGGCACAGATGGACAACAGTGCACCACCAGCAGTCAGCACAGCACACACATGAGCAGCAGCGCAGCAGCGCTACATGCTCCCTTCGCGGAACCGCGATAAACACTCATGACTGTCTCTCATATATTAAATTGGCGGAAGGCGGAAATAGGCTGCTGATTGTACGTGACAACGGTGATAATCAGAAAAAGCAATAAAGCACATAAATGCCACATCTGCAGATTCTTGTAGCGGCAAATGCAGAATCGCGGAGGTTCCGAGCAGAATTCCGCAGGGCACAATGTCAGATGCCGAGTTTTACGAATGGAATTGTAGTGTGGTAAAAGTTCCTGCTGCATCAGCCCTAGCCTGCACAGCATATGCAGAGAAGGAGCCTATGCCAGGGGTTCTCTTACGTGTCACTGTGGTATAAGATCTGTTTGTGATGCCAAATGGCCAGCAAAAATGTCAACCAAATATCCTAATTCTGTGCTGTGACCACCACAACTTCTCTTCCCCACTTGTTACTGGGAAGTTGGAAGCATCTGTTTAGGAAAGAGCCAATAAAGATTATCTTATGTTCTCTGTCACAGTGCTTCAGGATGTGATTGTGATGATAATTGGACAGCCTGGATGTGTAAACCATGTCTCTGATTTCTTGGATGCTATCCACAAAGGCCCAGTTATGTCCCTTCTATGCCTGCCTCAGGGCCACCTCCTATGCCTGCTTCAAAGTCACCACCAATTGGTCCTGTAAAGCTGGAAGCATGCAGTAATTGTCTAGTCAATGTGTCTGTCAGTCTTTTGGGTTGTTCCCCATCCTCCCTCCTTCAGCCTCCCTCCCCCTGCCATGCCAGCTGGCTGCCTCTATCTGGCACTGCATGTGCTGCTATTTATTTGAATAATGGTCTTCAAGGGAATAACTTTAATTTCTTATAAAATTGGGGCCCTTTATCAAATTGTCCTGTTGCTTGGCAGAGATGACAGGGAAGGTGTGGGATACATTTCTGCCAAATGTCTTGCAAACAGGGTGGATTATAAAATGTTATTCCCAGGAATGCATTTTCAAGTTAATGTCTTATAACATCAGGACTCTTTATTCAATTTTTCTGATATTTGGCAAGATTGGTAAACATTGGAAGCGACATAAGATTTCCAGGTTTCATTCAAATTGGATGGAAGATAAAGAAGTTGTATCCATGAATGTGTATGGAGTTTTTCTTAAAATCACAACATTCAATTGTTTAAAATTTTGGTTCAATCAATCAATCTTTTTTTAATTGCTGTAACTAAACAGTTATTGGCAATATATAAAACAAATGTCACCTTGACCAACAGTTGCATACAAAACATAAATATTTACAAAAGGATAAAAAAACTTTCTAGCATTCACTGAGTAGTATATAGTCCACCATTGTAAATCTAAGCCAGCCACGGCCGGGCGTATCAAATACTTCAAGGAACATACTTGCAGAGGTCTATTATACCCTCCTCGTTCCTTATTCCTCTCCCAAATCCCTTGGGCATCTCTTATACATAACTAGATTACCGAAAACAGCCACCGACAGGGTTAATTCCTAGGCCCTATGATCCAAACATAATTTGTAAGGTTTGACGAAAGGGAACCTAGCCTGGATTTGCCCAAACACCGAAAGGAGCTTGCCCCTAAGCCTTACAAATTTAGGACAAACGAAAAGTATATGATTAACCGTGTGCAGTTCTTGCATAGAACAGGACAAGCATCTCCTTTCTTGGAATGGCACACCCATATATCGCCCCTCCAATATTGCTGATTGGAAAACTCCACAACAAAGGCGTGTAAAAGCTCGTCTTAAAGAAAATTTGGACCAGGCTATCAAATAATTTGTTTCCCATAGGAGTCTAACGCAGGGGCTTATATAGAGGGTTTACCCTCTGTAATGGAAGCTTGTTGGTATCAATTTGGAGTTGCTGGTCAACAAGCCTCTGCTTTACTAGTATCATAGCATGTTTAGATCCCAAGGACAATAAATGTCCTGGGGAAAAGCCAAGCCTCCCGATAATGGCCTCCATATGTCCCAGCCAGGGGTGCAGCAATCCCTCATCTATAGCTCTACCCAAGAGGGAGCCATCCCCCTGGGGTAGAAGTTCAACCTTCATCCAAAAATGAATAAGGGCTTGGAGTGCAAAGACCCCGATAAGAAGACAGCCCGGCTCTGTTCACAAAAATACCTGCGGCGTTCCTTGGGGCACCCCCAAATTAGCCCTCAAGAACCCATTTTGGACCATTTCCAGCTGGTCCAAAAAATCCAAGCCCAATACAGGGAAAGCATATAATAACTGGGTTATTACCTTCGCTTGAAATAACCGAAGCGCCGGCAGAATCAACTGGCCCCCTTTGCCAAAATAGAACCCCCAAATTACCCTCACTGTCTGCAAGGCCTGGTTCTTAGCCACAACCCAATGATCCCGCCAATGAGGAGAGTTGGAAAAAGTCACTCCCAGGTATTGAAACTTGTCACCCTGGGAGATCTGATGGCCCCCGATCTGCCACCTATGAGTCTCCTTATGCTTCCTTCAGCCAATAATCAGAAACTTTGTCTTCTCATAATTGATAATGAGTTCCTCATTCAGACAGTAATCCTCCATCCGCTGCATTGCTCGGCGGAGGCCCACTAGTGAATTAGACATCAGGGCGGTGTCATCGGCATAGAGTAAGGCTACCACCTTTCTATTCCCGATCTGCGGGCGGTGGGTATCAACCTCAGATAGAAAGGGGGGGGGGGAGATCATTTAAAAATATGTTAAACAGAGCGGGCGGCAAAAGGCAACTCTGTCTCACCCCCCTATCCACCCTCACTTCCTGCATCAGAGCACCCACCCTGTTAAATTAAATTTTGGTTCCCTTTATTTAATATTTCCAAACTGTGGTATGCATAGCACCCTCCATTGTGGGTACAACCACCCTAAGTTTCACCAGAATTGAATAAGAAAAGTAAAAGTTATAGCCAGAAAAATGGTTTTCACTTTTTCCCCATTATTTCAAAAACTCAAACTTATTGATGATGATGATGATGATGACAAAAATAAAATATTAATTTTCATTTTTTAATTATAATAACGAACACGAATTACACACCCTTAAAAGAGACATGCAGCCTCAGGATCCATGTGAATATAAAGTTGGCTCAAAGCTGAGTTAGTCTTTCATTGCAGCCTAGTATCTAGGGTACAACTGGCTGGACAACTGGAACTCCTGCTATTGACTTGGATGACTGCTGGCTACTGACGAAAATATTATTTTCTTGTACAATAATATCTCTTTCCAGACCACATGATAGAAAGACTTTATAATGTAGTCTCAGTTCATGCAGCACTAGAGACTCATTATAGAAAGGGAATATTAATCCTTTTTGTCTTGCCCCAGTGAGTGGCTCTCAATTGTTTTATATACACAGGGACATACTGTACTTTGGGATTGAAAGCTCCCATCAATTTTCTTCCAAAAGTTGGCATAAAGTAGTACAAAGAAATAATGGTGTGCATGTGAAGTGATCTTTAAAAACATTTTCTGAGAGAGCTCCCTTTCCACCAGCCTTTTCACATCCGATTAATATTCCTTCCTTTCTGCTTCAGAACATTGCTTTCTAGAGCAGCACACACATTAGATCTAAATTGAGCTTGCCTGGAAAATCAAGTGTTAATCCGAGGAAACATATTATTTCCACATCTTGGGGTGCTTGTATAAAATGTTGGATGCTATAAAGGTAAATATTTTTTCATATGATGCCAAAAGGGAAAAAAAAGTTTGAATTACATATGCTTTTTTTCACCCTCCGCCCTTCCCCCCCCCAACCTTTTTTAACAAAACAAAAAACATCAGGTCAAATATTTTTGAATTAAGTTCAGCTTTAGATGAGTGAGCTCAAGAATTCATTCAGATTTCCACATAAAAACAAAAGACAAATTCATCCACTCCAAAATCTTGTAGGGTTTCGCTGGCTTAAAGATATACTTTAATAGCCTTAAAGCCATGTGCCTTAGTAAACTATCCAACACTTTTTCCCCACTGGGGATACTTGCAAAACTATTCTAAACATTTTTGGATTGTGTTAGTGTTATGATTATGCAGGGAATCTCTTTTGCACAGGAAAACATTAACTATATAGCATCCTGCCTCCAAAAGTCAGCTCAGAAGGTTTTTTTCACTAGAATCGGGACAGGATCTAACCAGTTTCTGGAGAGATACAGTCTAAGGGTGATTTGAGATGTTACGCGGTCCCGATTCACCACAGTGGATTCCCTGTGGTGGTGAACTGATCAACCACCCCCCGTGGTCCAGGAAGGCCCTGCGCAGATGTGACGGGATTGGGACCATGGCAGGGAATCGGGCCATCAGACCACAGGCTGGGGCAGCGCAACAGATGTGATGCCGATTTCTTGCCATGGTCAAAAGACCCAGAAGGCACCAGGGAGGGTGGGAGGCAGACATGGCCGACAGAGGGCAGAGGAAGCCAAACACCCCTACAGGGAACGCCCACACAAAGGAAACGGGAAGGGAGGGGGAAGAGGGAGAAGAGCCGCCGAGGCAACACACACAGCAGGCACAGAGACAATGAGGGCACAGTGGAACACACAGCACACACACATGCCCGGGCGCACTAACACCCACATGGGAAAGGAAGGGAAGGGGGGACACAGCAGGACAGACAACACACATGGCACAAAGGGCACAGGGGGACAGGGAACGGGGCAGGGCAGAACACGGGAAACGGGCGGCACCCAGAACCCCCACAACAGCACAGTCCACACGGACACCCCTACAGCTATACAGGCAGTCCTGGAATGGGGGTCCCTTGAAAGGCTGGGCCACAAGCACAGGGGGAGGCCACACGGAACAGGGAGCAGCCTGGAAACAGCCCAGGAGGCAGACAGGCACAACAAGCACCGGCAAGGGTGCCATGGCAGGGGTTCAGGACAGCTGGAGCAGTGCAGGCAGTCCACAGATGCACACACACCCCATGGCGGATGCCAGGAGGCGAAGACGAGGGACCCCAGAACCCCGCGGTCACAGAGGCACCCAAGAGGGGGTCACGGGCACAGGAGGGAGCGACGGTGGATGAGGACGGTCAGCAGCAACCCGGGGAGTCGGGTGGAGGCACAGAGAGCAGGACTCAGCCACAGGAGAAGGCAGCCATGGAGGGGAACACTGGTTGCAGAGGCAAACGGGGGGGGGAGTGGACAGCACTCGGAGCCACAGGCAGGGGCAGTGGAACCCCGGGAAATAGGCAGCACAGTTGCAAGGCTGGAACATCACGGAGGAAGCAGGCACTGGCCCGTGGAAGCAGGGAGGAGGAGGGAGCTCTCTGCGGGGCCACCAACCGGGGCACGGTAGGCACAGAGGGCCTCACAGCCAGCTGCAGGGAACAACGAAGGGGCCTGGGACTGGGTGGCTCACCAGTTGAATGAACTGAGGCCACTGAAGCATGCTCCGATGGTAGCCCAGCACAGACATGTGGTGGGCGACCAGGTAGTACGCCTCGAAGGGATCCTGCATGGCGAGCCCCAACTGCACATCAGAACAGGACCACACACCAGACAGCACCACCAGGTCTGCCTCAGTGGGCTCGGACAAGCCATAGTCAGCAGCAGGGGGTCATGGAAGGTGACCAAGCTCCAACAGCCGGTGATACACCACCCCACGCAATCGCTGGTATCCACAGGCCCCATTAACACAGCCAAAGTAGGACATGGCCAGGGAAGGGCCCCACTCATTCAGACAGGCAGTGTAGGTGGCCAGGCTGCACACAGACAGAGCAGACACTGTCTCCGCTGCCGACAACCACACATGCAAGCACCTCATCTCCAGGATGTGCCCATCGGGAAAGGGAATCAGGCCCAGGGTCTCCGCATGCAGCAGGAAATTATGGGTGCTCACCTCATAGCCAAAGTAGCACAGCCCTGAGCTCAGACTCACATAGGCACCGGACAGACTGTCCGAGAAGCTCAGGAGCAATTGCATGGCTGTGGAATGCCACAGGTCACACAGGGCCATGGTCTCATGGAAGGTCCAGAGATGGGGGGCCCCATGGGTGTTGGGAGCCGGGAGCCTGGTGGAAGCACAGCCAGCTATGGACCAGGAAACAAAGGAGACTAAGTGCAAGGACAAAGGGGCCCCACAATCCCTGGAGGGAGGGGATGCAGGGGGGCATCAAGGCCAGCCGATAAGGCCACCGGCCACAACATGGCATGGCAAACGAGCGAGGCACGGGGTGCAGACCCAGCACAGCTGCAGGAACAGAGTACACAGACAGGACAGCCTACACACTAAGCAGGGCAGTGAGGACAACAGGCCAGCAACACTGAGAGGTGGGAGGTTGATGACAGCAGGAATGCAGCTGCAGCCCGCACGCTCCTGGACGCAGGCTGGACCATGTGCCAGACCCCTTGCAGGGACAGCAGATGTGCTCAATGGACTTCCCCCAGCTCCCCAGCATTCCTTCCCTGCAGGAACCTGCCCGGGAAGCCAGGAGGGGGACCGCCCATAACTGACCCAGGGGCCCCCGGCAGAGTCACGGGTTGGAACCCGGGGGTGGGGCTACATGTGCCCCGGCCTATAACCAGGCCGGCTACCCCCCACCCGGGGCAACATGCACCATGGAGCTAGGATGGTTGGGTGCCTGCGGGATGCACCTAGCCCATTGTGCAGAGTGGTACCGCTCACACACTGATCTCTTGTGCATCCAGACTGCTGAGGTGCACCTGGCCACCCGCCTGTGGGTTACCATTGCCTGGAGTATCTCTAGAGCCCAGAGAGCCCACCACACCCGCAGGCTCTCCCTGGCCCGGCTCAGGGCCCTGTGGGTGTTCAGGGCAGCCCCACAGGCCCCCCTCCGCAGCCCCAATAGGGTTGCATGGCTCCACGAGGTGGCCGGGTGCCTCCAATGGTGGAGGGAGACCATGGGGCATGCAGCCCTGCTCGCTATGCCCATTGACCGGTGAGTATGGGTTACAGAGCAGGCACAGGGGTGGTGGTCCCTGGCACTGACTCAGTGGGATGAGGCAGCCTGGAGGGCGCACTTTCGGATGGACAGGCGCACCCTACTGTGACTCACTGAGCTGTTAACGCCCTGGTTGGAGCAGCAGCATGCCCCCATGTGGACCCCCATCCCCATGGTGTAGTGGGTGGCCATCGGGGTCTGAGCACTAGCAACTCCCGACTCCTGCCAGTCCATCTCGCAGCACTTTGGCGTCAGGGTGAGCACTGTCGATGGGATCCTGTGGAACATCTTAGAGATTGTGGAGGGAGTGCTTCTGGACCGAGCGATCCAGCTGGTGAACCAGGCAGCTGTGATGGCTGGCTTCGCAGCTGGAGGGTCCCCAACTGCATGGGCGCTGTGGACAGCACCCACATAGAGATCCTCCACCCCTCCACTATGGAGGCCGCGGAATATGTTAATAGACATGGATACCACTCCCTGCAGCTGCAGGCTGTGGTGGACCACCGAGGGGGCACTTCATGGGCAACTCTGGGCACAGCCACAATGCCCGGATCATGGCCATCTCTCCCTTCTATGCCCGGATGTACCGCGGGGACTTCACGGACATGGGTATGACCTGGATCAAGGGGGTGCTGATGCCCCCCTGCATCCTGGGGACCCAGACTATCCCCTCACCCAGTGGCTGATGAAGGCATACCTGGTCGCCCAGAACCCTGTGGAGGCTCTCTACAATACCCGCCTGTGTGCAAGCAGGACAGTGGTCGAGCGTGCCTTTGGGGCCCTCAAGTAGTGCTGGAGGAGCCTCGCAGGCAGCCTGGAGTACACGGTGGAGACCTTGGCCCTGGTTATCTGGGCCTGCTGTGTGCTGCATAACATGTGCGAGACCGATGGGTCTGCCCTCGAATACCCCATGCCCTGGCGCTTTCCCGACCCTGTGCCCCTCTTATGTGAACACAGAGAAGCAGGTGTACTGATACGCCAAGTGCATCCGTGTGCCCTGGCCAGGCGGATCAGCCAGGAGGCCGAGGCGTGAGGCACACACCCCCGTCTCCACCACTCAAGGGCCCCCACCAGCGCCCTGGGTGCGCCCCTGTACGGCCACCCGCCCACCCACAGTCCCAGGCCCATGAACTGACCCAAGGAAGCAATAGTGGTGCCCAAACCTTTATTTCCACGCACAGTTACATATGTCCCTACCACCCCCCCCACCTCCCTGTGCCGTGCTCCCCTCCTTAGGCCACTCTCCCCCTTCCCCCCCATCCCTCACGTCTCTGGGGCCTCCCCCTCGGCTGCCCTGTGGGCGCTGTGGAGCTCTGGGAGCTCCCCTCCCCCCTGCTGTCCGTGTCCCCAACTGTGTCCTGGGATGCCTCGGTGTCTTGAGGGGTGGGCGGTGGTGGGAGGGTGGGCGGTGGTGGGCGGGCCCATGGTTGGATGGGCCCAGGTTTGAAAAAAAGGAGGAAATCTGAATCTATGGTTCAGTGACCAAGCACATATTCTAACCTAACGGACAAACATATAACATAATTTTATTCGACAAAACAACCATGTGATAGAATAATTACATGAAGTGTGTGCAAGGCAGCACCAAAAGTGAAAATCAATGAATGGAATGTGGAGTACACAGACCTCACATTGCTGCACAAACATTCAAAACTGATAATATTGTGGCTGCAAGCCTGCCTATGCAAAACTATTCAACATAAAAGACATCACATGTCTATACAAAACTATTCAACATGAAAGACATCAAATGCCACGTAACACATGTATTCAAGTTTTAATATACAATCTTAAAAACACACTGACATGTTCGTGCTGTATGTTATTTACATACTATACAATGGCATGTACATGCGTCATGGTCCTCCAAAAATTCAAAAATTGGCAGACAACCAGCCCAAAAGTCCAGAAGCATTTCGGGGATCTTTCCCCTTCTTTAATGAACACTGGGTGGAAACTGGATGAGCACACAACTAATGCCACTGGCAAACACCACAGGACCACAAATTCCTCTCCTCTACTGCTGATCAATACCCCATATCAATATGTGCTGATTCAATAAATCTCAAGGCATAAAACTGATGAAAAATGAAAATAAATATAAAAAAAATTGTATATAATAAAAATTGAAATGAAAATGAAAATAAAAAAATTAAGTGACCAAATACTGAAAAATCAATGCAGGGTGATTGTAGGGGCTACTGCCATGCGATATTGAAAAAGCAGCCTATGCCTCCACATTGTTGCAAGAGTGCTATCTCCTTTAAGTGTGCTCACTCACCTCCGTGGAACAGCTAATTTCCTCGTGGTCCTGTACTCGGAAGCTGGATACCATATATGCCATTACCCCTATCTGCTCATACATTGAAAGTCATCCACGTGGGTCTAAATACAAGTTGTTAATATAAATAAACTACATACCCACTGTGGACTGACTAAAAATTGTTCAACTCTGTTGCGGGCAGCCAAAGAGACTTGGTACTCCAAACCTGGCTGAAAATTATTTGCATTAATCAACTGTTTATCCACTTTAAACTGCCTTGAAGATGCTTTGCTCTAGTGCAGACAGCTATAAGATCTTGACACATGAAACCTACACAACAACTATTGCCTCCTAAAGGGGCTGCAACACACAATCCCTGCTGTCACTGTGCCACAATGCACTCACCCCTTCAATGGTGTCTCCTCCCCACACGCAGTCACCAACAGTGTTGATGCTTGGAGGTTCTGCACACAAATGGGAGAACTCCCAACTATGTAGTCTCCCTTATTAACAACAAGTGCCTACTGCTGCATTCCCTTCACCTGATTGCACTTATGAGATAGTAATCTCCCTCAGCTGTGTATAGACAAGTCATTCAAGTCTCTTATAGAGCTACAACCGATTGATTCTTTTGAACTTGTGGCAACTGACAATAACTCATTTTCACCTCTATCACTGTTTAATGAACGGTGGGAAGAAAGGGAAGGAAGTGAAAAAATAAACAAACACAGGTATATGAACCTGGAGGAAATGGCAAACCAATGAATAATACAAAGAATATATGTAAAAATTAAAAAATGGAGAGATGAAAAATGAAAAGGAGAGAGAGAAAAAAATTCCTCTCCTTAACTTGTGATCAACTCCTGCCGTGTATTTGGCTGTTGCCTACTCACAATGAGATGGACTATGTCAGTCTGCCAGTGACATCATTTGGCTATCCATTATGATCCACCCTGCATTATCAGGATGCAACATACATTGCTCAAATAGATGCCTTTCTTATGTATTAATCCATATCAACACACACTGGTGCGACGTACATTTCTTTAAATGCAACTTTAAATGCAATATTGGTGCAACATACATTTCTACAATGGATGTATTTCCTATATATTGATCCATATCAAACACACACTGGTGCTACCAATTGTTATTGGTGCAATGTTTATACTAAAATGAAACACCCCACAACAGGCCATAATGAGCGAGAATCATAATAACCTACTGGCCTAATGTATTATTGTAGCCAGGCTGGCTGTCCAAGACTGTTTATCATTGAATCCCTGTGGATTAAGGGATTGGAGCTTGAAAATCCAGTATGCTTCCCTTCTCTGTAATTGATTATGTCGTCCTCCCAAAACTACCTCAATGCACACAAATTTGAGTTCCAGAGCAGAATGTTGTTTCTGAGCCAAGTGTGCTACTAGGGGTTCCTTCAGGACCTGACGTCTGATATTCCCTACATGTTCTAAAATTCTGACTTTCACCATTCTAGTGGTATACCCTACATAAGGCAATCCACATGGCCATAGGATCACATACACAACTGATTGTGTATAGCACGAAGAGAAATGTCTTAGCATATACTTGTCCCCACTCCAAGGATGCACAAATTGCTTTGTGCATATATTGTGCCGACATGCTGCACATTTCCCACACTTAAAATTTCCAACAGGACGGAGACTACGCCCCGAAGTATTCATGGCTGGGCTAGTTCAATTGAATTTTGTCCACCCACCTCCCTGTGCTGTGCTCCCCCCCTCAGGCCACTCTCACCTTTCCCCCCTTCCCCCACGTCCCCCACATCTCCAGGGCAGGGGCGGCTGGTGGGTTTTGAGTTTGGCGGGGCAGTAAGACCGGTCGGCCTGCTGGCAGCAAAGCCACCAATGGGCCGGCGAGCCGGTGGGCGGAGCCAGGGGGACGGTAGGCGGAGCCAGGGGGACAGTAGGCCAATGGCATGGCATAACTCAGCAGCAAGGAGTTCCCAGGGTTAACATCAGATGGAAGAAAACACAGTCTACATTCACATCAAGCTTAAAATAAATAATGTATAAACCCCAAACACAGGGAAACACAGAAAACACTGGCAAAACACAGCAGCAACGAGTTCCCAGGGTTAACATCAGATGGAAGAAAACACAGTCT